>JANJGN010000013.1:976448-991448 GCA_026770705.1 Isurus oxyrinchus | reverse complement strand
TCACACACTCACACTAACACACACACATACTCTCACACACACACTCTCACACACACACACACTCTCTCTCTCACACACATTCACTCACTCTCTCTCACACACACACTCACACACACCCACTCACTCGCTCACTTTCTCACACACACATACACACACATTCTCACACACATACACATACTGTCTCTCACACACACACTTATACACACACACTCTCTCTCTCTCTCATATACACACACACACATACACACACTCTCTCACTCACACACACACACACTCACTCACTCGCTCATTCTCTCACACACACACACACTCACTCACTCGCTCACTGTCTCATACACACATACACACACACTCTCACACACACATACACAGACACACACACACTCATACTCTCACGCACTCTCACTCTCACAAATACACACACACACATACTCTCCCACACATTCACACACACACACACGCGCGCATACTCCCTCTCACACACACACACACACACATACACACACTCTCTCACACACAGACTAAAGGTTACTTATAACTTTTAGTGTCTGGTGAAAACCAGCTTTGGTGAATCCGCTTGTTCATCAATTCACTTCAAAGCAATGAGAAATCAAACAACCAGTTTCCTCAGCGATAGAAATTAACATGACCCCACGCCCTTTGTACACATGCGATTTACACGGACCCATCGTCACACAAGCACTCACTCTAATGCCTGCTCTAAATACAACAGCCTATATATATTTTTAAATGGTTATCCCAGCAGTATTTATTTTTGCAATGAGCATAATCTGTAAGACTGTTGTGATGTGGAATGTGCTGTCTGAACAGGTGGTGGAAGCAGATTCAACAATAACTTCCAACAGGAAATTTGATAAAGACATGAATTGGAGAAAAAAGGGAAAGAGCAGGGGGCGGGGTTAATTGAATAGGTCAGTTAAAGAGCTGGTACAGAACTGGAGGGCTGAATAGCCTCACGTGCTGTACCATTCAATGATTCTATGAGTAAAAGGACCATGGCTGGTGTGTGTTTACCACAATTTCCTTTGGACTGGTCTCACAGACACAGTCTGAGCAACGTGGTGTATATTAGTGGGTCAGAGGAATCCCTTTACCAGGACTCAGACATCTTAGTAAGTGGAACCCAGGCAAGTCGCAAATCGAGTCATTTTAGAATGTTTTCCTCCAGTTTGGATAGTGACCCGTGAGATGGTTTAATTGCAGTTTTTTTTGGTTTGTTGATGTTTGATATTTTTGACCAGCGATTTGGCATTCCCCTGTCAGGATCCTGTGAACAAACTGACTCTGGTATTTATTAGACGCCTTCATGTTAAACAGGCTGGTTTATACCTT
Organism: Isurus oxyrinchus; assembly: GCA_026770705.1. Taxonomy (NCBI): domain Eukaryota; kingdom Metazoa; phylum Chordata; class Chondrichthyes; order Lamniformes; family Lamnidae; genus Isurus; species Isurus oxyrinchus. The sequence continues at coordinate 990,095 of JANJGN010000013.1, read as the reverse complement.
CACGCCTTGTGTCAATGTTCATCCCTCTGCTCAGAAATGTGCTAACTGGTGCCCTCTCATTAAAAATGACACACGGGGGGCTTTGTCGAGTCCAGCACTTCCCAACTCCGAGCGCTGCTCCAGGGTGCACAGTCCAATCCCAGGCTGATCAACCCTGTGCTCATGGAAACCACTGTGCAGGGAAAGGCCATTCGACCCTTCATGCCGGTGCATGCTCATTCACTGGAGCCGTTGCCCTAATCCTAGCTTCCTGGTGCCTTTATATTCTTTTAACTTCACAGTTTCTGTAAATGATAAAAAAAAACATTCCATGTTGTAATGACTCTCTGTGTGAAAGAATTCTTTCTCCACATCACCCAAACCCTTCTACCTTTCAGCTTCCTGATATTCCCCTCCTCTACCTCACTTTCACCCCCCCCCCCCCCCCCCCCCCCCACACAGAAACACTAATTCCCACAACCTAGGGACATCAGAAGGGTAAAGGGTCTTCATCAGAATCCCTCCAACGCCCCCTGCCCCACCCAATCTCTAAGACCTCATCCAGTCGCCAGGTCTCCGCGCTCTGACCTTTGCTGCTTGTTTCCCTTCCCACCATTGACAGCCACTTCACTTGCTCATGTCCCCTGCTCTCCCATGCTCCCAGCACCTTTGGAACTCCATTCTGTCACATCAGTGAAGTACTGAGGGAGTGGATGCAAACAATCCCATTGCCTGTGTTTGAAGTAGAGGAGGGGAGTTACAGATGATCTGGCCATGATCAGGTTGCTTTTTTGTGTGGGGCTTGCTGTGTGTGAATTAGTTGCTGTGTTTCTTACATTACAGCAGTGAGGACACTTCAAAAGCACTTCACTGAGTGTGACCTCCTTGTGGTGGTGAAAGGTGCTCTTTAATTCCGCTCTGTCTTGTCTTTCATTAACCCTTTACTTGCCTCGTGGAGCAGAACCCCAACATGAGTCAGCACCTTCAGGCCATGAGGGAGGGTGAAAATTGAATGATAAGAGGAGTAGGAAAGAGAATAATTTGAGGAAAGTCAGGGGCAGGTGAAAAAAGACAGCCTGTCACATTCTGTGGATGTCTTCCTGTATTATCTCTTGTTCTCACCAATCCCTTCACACACCTTCTTGCAATGTTCTGATAATATAATGTTCACTCAGTATCTGTATGTGAACATGAAAACACGTTTAAACCATCAGGTTTAAATCATCATGACTGCTTCAGCCGCCCTATTGCGATTACTGTGGAGTCTTTGTTACATATAAAGCAGCCTTGAATTCTGATCATCGCTTCACTGCAGCTATTGTAGAATTGATGAGACACAGGTGAGGAACTGAGAATGCTATTTGTTATGTCATTAATGCCACCATGTCCTCCAACAATAATCCAATCCACAGTCAATGTTTAAATAGAATATCCACCCAAAAATAACGATACAGGCAGTCCTCGAGCTTATGGACTTTTGAATTATGACAAACGTCACTTACAAAGTTTATAAATTGACACCCTGTTTTGACTTTCCCATGCCAGTTTTGACTTTATTCCCCACACCAGTGATCAGGATCAAGCATTCAAACGTACACATCAATGTTCAGCACCACCCACCTCCCTGACTCAAGATGCTCAGTTGCTATTCCAACGCCATTAGTGCAAGACACTTTTAGATGTATTTTTAGCTTATTATGTGCTTTTTTTATGTCAATATGATTCCAATTTACAACATAAATACTTTAATGTTGCTATATTACTTGTCTATAATTGATTAAGTACAAAATCCTGGGGTTTTCTTTGGTGAAAATGGGCCAGGAAACAATCCCTCATTTATAATGTTCCTTTGTCCTTCTGTCTATGATATCTTTGGCAATCTCTTCTTTGCCTATCACTGGCCCTCTATCCAGCTCCACCTGTCCCACCCCCCCTTAAACCAGCTTATATTTCACCTCTTTTCTACATTTCCTCATTTCTGATGAAGAGTCATTCGGACTCGAAACATTAACTGTGTTCCTCTCTGCAGATGCTGTCAGACCTGCTGAGTTTTTCCAGCTATTTTTATTTTTGTTTCTTCATTTATAACACTGTTCTTACAGAAAAATTGGTTCTAAGTTATAACGTTTTGACTTGAGACGCGATTTTCAGGAGCTAATTGTGTTGTAAGTCCTGAGGCGCTAACCGTTTACTTTTTTAAGGAAGAGATTAAGTTGGAGAAATGTGCCTTGAACCATCAGACTATCTGATCACCTACCTGCTGTTGTGGCAGCTTGCTGTGCACAAAATGGCACTAATTTGTCATAACCTTTCACCAATCAGAAGCAGCAGTTGTCTGATGATCGTTAGTCCCCTCTTGATACAGACACGATTTCAGGCTGCAGAGCTTGGCCTAAATAGCCAAGTGGTTATGGTAGTGGGTTTGTAACCCCAAGATCGAGAGTTCAAATCTCACAATGGCAAACTATGAAATAATGTAACTTCATCTGAAACAGATGGAAATGGGTTTGTACTCGAAAGAAATCAAGAGTTCAGGCTGCAGTTATTGGCACTTAGTGAGTGTCTTCCTTTTAATCCAACTGAATAATTTTCTTGACAAAAAGGGATTGAATATTCACAAACCTATTTTCTTGAATCACCCTCTCTCTTCTGAGTCAAAAGATCATGCTTGCAAGTCCCAATCCAAGCACATGTAGATAAAGTACAGGCTGACACTCTAGTGCAGTACTGAGGGAGTGCTGCACTGTTGGTGGTGCTATTTTGCAGATGAGATGTTAAACCATGGCCCTGCCCTGTGGATGGATGTCAAAGATTTATTCTGAAGAAGAGCAAGCAACTTCTCCCTGGCCTATATTTATCTCTCAAGCAACACCCAGAAAAAGCAAACATCTGGCCATTATCACATTGCTCTTTGTGGGAGCTTGCTATGCCCAAATTACCTACAGCATTTCCATCATTACAACAGTGACTACACTTCATTGGGTGTAAGGTGCTTTGGGCTTGGAATGTGAAGAAAGGTACGATATGAAAGTCTTCGTCTGCCTCGTGTGTCGCTAGACATGGCGTATCTAAGTCTTTCCAGTTGTGCTGAAGGGGCACATCTGCAACGTGGGCCTATAAACTCGAAACCACTGCACTTCCAGCTGTTTCTACGTTTGAATGATAGCATCCTACTTTTATTACAGGACTAGAATCCCAAGGCCTGGACTAATGATCCAGAGACCCCACCATGGCAATTGGTGAGAATTTAAATTCAATTAATTAAATAAATCTGGATCACAAAGCTACTCTCCGTAAAGCTGACCACGTAACTATCGGATTGTTGTAGGAACCCATCTGGTTCACTAATGTCCTTTAGGGAAGGAAATCTGCCGACCTTACCTGGTCTGGGCCTACATGTGACTCCAGACCCACAGCAGCGTGGGTGATGTGTAACTGCCCCTCTGAAATGCCTGAGCAAACCACTCACAAAGGCAGCTCACCGCCACCCTCTCAAGGGTAATTAGGGATGGGCAATGAATGCTGATCTTCTCAGTGATGCCCTCATCCTGTAAATGAATGAGAGAAGTATACGTGGAGTTGTGATTTATATATAGCTTCCTCACCAACCCCCCCCCCCCCCCCAACAAGTCCAGGAACCTGAGCCTCTGCAGACAGGTTGACCTGAGCAAGGCACTGATTATTGAATGATTTTCAAGAATCATTTTATTCTTGGTTCAGAACTTCCTCCTGTTCTAACTTATTCTGGGTGACCCATAAAATCTTGGCATTATGGGGTCTGTCTCATCAGAAATGTCCGGTTCACACCCTGTGCCTCACGCCCAGGCTCCACGTGCAGGCCCCATATTCACCCAGTCCCCAGGCTTTAGGCAGCCGAGTGTGTTGCGGCTTCCCCTCCGCTGCTCAGTCCTGCCTGTGGTACCAGGGCCCTTGGAGATTTGGAGATCCCAAGGGGCATCTCAGTTATGTGGAGAGATGGAGAAGCTCTGATTGTTCTCCTTAGAGCAGAGAAGGTCAAGCAGAGATTTAATAGAAAACAGAAACAGAATTACCTGGAAAAACTCAGCAGGTCTGGCAGCATTGGCGGAGAAGAAAAGAGTTGACGTTTCGAGTCCTCATGACCCTTCGACAGAAGGGTCACGAGGACTCGAAACATCAACTCTTTTCTTCTCCGCCGAGAAGGGTCACGAGAACTCGAAACGTCAACTCTTTTCTTCTCCGCCGAGAAGGGTCACGAGGACTCGAAACGTCAACTCTTTTCTTCTCCGCCGAGAAGGGTCACGAGGACTCGAAACGTCAACTCTTTTCTTCTCCGCCGAGAAGGGTCATGAGGACTCGAAACGTCAACTCTTTTCTTCGCCGCCGAGAAGGGTCATGAGGACTCGAAACGTCAACTCTTTTCTTCTCCGCCGATGCTGCCAGACCTGCTGAGTTTTTCCAGGTAAGTCTGTTTTTGTTTTGGATTTCCAGCATCCGCAGTTTTTTGTTTCAATCTGAGATTTAACAGAGGTGTTCAAAACCACGAATGGCTTTTGACAGAGCAGATAAGGAGAAATTGTTTCCTCTGGTGGGTGGATTGAGGACTTTGTCTGTGTAAATCTGTTGCACGTTTGCCTCCACATCTACAGCTGCATCCGAAACGATTTTGATTTCCAGTTGGGAAATCTCTAATCTGGATTGTTTACCCGATCAGGTGATTTGTTCTTCAAGGGCCCAGAAATCTCACTATCCTGTGCTCAGTGAACAGCGCTCACAGAATGGGAAGACAATCAGTTCTGGTTCTTTTCAAAAACAGAATTACCTGGAAAAACTCAGCAGGTCTGGCAGCATCGGCGGAGAAGAAAAGAGTTGACGTTTCGAGTCCTCATGACCCTTCGACAGAACTTGTGTCTGCTTCCTGGGATTATTCCCTGGGATTGTTTATGTTTGAAAGATTTTACAAAGTGAGTTCAGAGTGGAATGGATATTTGTTCAGCTGTCCAGAAAATATCCTGAAATTATTGATCTATTTTTAATCAGGCTGTGATTATCTAGAGCAAGAGTGAAAGAGAATGGAACAGCTGGAACACATCTCGTTGAATAAAGTAATTTCTGTCTTGGAACAGCTTGAGATAAGCCTTTCTAAAAATGGCCAGCTGATCTCATTTCTCAACAATCAGTATCTCAACAAACAGAATGCTGCAGGTTATTCAGAGAGTAATGAAGGATTAATATCTCGCCTATAACCTGTTAACCTATTTGTTTTCTGCTTTCTTTCAAATGCTTGCCTTACCCGCAGTTTTTAATCCACAATTTTGTTTCAGATTTACACCCTCCTATTTTATTCACTACCTCTGCTCTGTTCCATTGTGTTATTGACAAAAAAATTCGATTGTGTAATTATGTTAGGGGTGGCGCTGGGGGGGGGGTGGCTGCTGGAGACTTGCAAATGGGAACAGAGCGCAGGATTTCGGAGCAGGAGGAGGCTATTCAGCCCTCGAGCCTGCTCCGCCGTTCGATTAGATATGGCTGATCTGGTTGTAGTGTCTGTTCCCAGAACCCTCGATTCCCTTGTTTAACAAAAATCCGTCTAACTCGGCCTCGAATAAGTTCAATGACCCCCACCCCCCCCCCCCCCCCAACTGCTCTCTGAGGAAGAGAATACCACAGGCCAACTACCCTCTGACAGAAAAGAATTGTTTTCATCTCTGTCTTTAAAAGGAGACCTCTCGTTCTTAAACCATGTCCCCTAGCTCGAGTTTCACCCAGAAGAGGAAACACCCTCCCAGTCTCCACCCTGTCCAGTCCCCTCAGGATCTTAGATGTTTCAGTAAGATCACCTCTCATTCTTCTTCTAAACTCCAATGGATCTAGGACCAACCCGCTCAGCCTTTCCTCATTGGATAATCCCAGGAATGAGTTGACTGAACCTTCTCTGAACTGTTTCTAGCGCAGTTATATCTTTTTTGAAATGAGATCAAAACTGTACACATTGTTCCAGATGTGGTTTCACCAAGGCCCTGTCCAGCTGCAGTAAAACTTCCCCACTTTTATACTCCATTCCCCTGGCAATAATCACCAACACTCCATTTGCCTCCCTAATCTCCTGCTGTACCTGCCATACTAACTTTATGTGATTCATGTACCAGGACATCCAGATCCCTCTGTACCACTGAGTTCTGCAATCTCTCTCCATTTAAATAGCCGACTGTTTTTCTGCTCTTCCTGCAAAAATGGACAAGTTCACCTGTAACCCACATTCTACTCCATCCGCCAAATTTTTGTCCACTCATTTAACCTGTTTGTATCTCTTTACAGACTCGCTACCTCCTCCTGCCTGTCTTGGTGTCATTGGCAAATTTAACTACTGTACATTCAATCCCTTCATCCAAGTCATTAATATAGATTGTAAAGAGCTGAGGCCCCAACACTGATCCTTGCGGAACTCTACTAGTTACCACTTGCCAACCCGAAAACCCTACTTATCCCTACTCTTTGCTTCCTGTTAGCTAACCAATCTTTTATCCGTGCTAACATGTTACCCCACTACACCACGAACTCTAATTTTTGGTTTCATGTTACACCTTTGTTCTGAAAAGAGGTGTAAGGATGAACCTAGCAATTATAGGGCTGTCAGATGAACCTTGGCGTGGGAAAGTTTTTAGAAGCGAAATCTGCGGCATAATTAACAATCACTTGTGACAAACGTAGATTCATTAAGTAAAATCAGCATGGTTTTGTTAAAGGTAGATCACATTGAACTAACTTGATTGACTTTTTTGATAAGGTAACAGGAAGGTAACAGAATACTGTGTGTATGGATGTCCAAGGGAGTTGAAGTGCCACACAACAGGTTTGCCAGCCAAGCCTGGAATAAGTGGGTTAGTAGCAGCATGGATATGAAGTGGCTGAGTGACAGGAAACAGGGAATAATGGTTAACAGTTATTTTTCAGACTGGAGGAAGGTGGTGTTCCCCAGGGAGCAGTGTTAGGACGGTAGACTTTCTCGGCCTATGTTATTGACATTGACGTGGGTCTATCGGGGAGAATTTTAAAATGTGTAGATGACGCGAAACTTGGAAATATTGTGAACTGTGAAGAGGATAGTGAGAGACTTCAAGAGGACACAAAGAGGCTGCTGAAGTGGGCAGAGGAGGGGGAAGCGATTCTTTCTAGTAGAAAAAAAATGAGGAAATTCAATATAAAATAAAGAATATAATTCTAAAAGAGGTGCGGGATTAGAGGGACCTGGGGTATCTGTACAAATTGTTTAAATGGCAGGGCAGGATGAGAAATTGGTTAAAAGGCATATGGGATCCTGGGTTTTATACAGCATTTCCTACATTACAATAGTGATTACACTTCAAAAAGTACTTGCTTGACTGTAAAGCATTTTGAGACATCTGGTGGTTGTGAAAAGCGCTATATAAATGCAAGTCTTTTTTTTTACAAATGGGGGCATTTATAAAAAGGGGCATAGAGTACAAAAGCAAGAAAACTATGATAAACCTGTATAAATCACTGATTTGGCCTCAGCTGGAGTATTGTATAGAGTTCTGGGCATGGCATTTTAGGAAAGATGTGAAGTCATTTGAGAGAGTGCAGAAAAGATTCATGAGAATGGTTTTTGGCATGAGATACTTCAGTTACATGGGTAGATTGGAGAAGTTGGTTCTGTTCTCCTTGGAGAGGAAAGATTGAGAGAAGATTTGATAGAAATGTTCAAAATCATGAGGGGTCGAGAGCCAGAGGACACAGAGGACCAGAGACAACATGAGGAAAGTTGTTTTCATGCAGAGAGTGGTTTGGATCTGGAATGCACTGCCTGAGAGGAGGGTGGAGGCAGATTCAATGGTGGCTTTGCAAAGGGAATTGGATAATTACCTGAAGAGAAACAATTTGCGAGTTTCGGGGACAGACCAGGGGAGTGGGACTAGCTAAGTTGCTCTTACAGAAACCCAACACAGGCTCAATGGGCTGAATGGCCACCTTCTGTGCTGTAACCATTCTATGATTCTATATAAATCTATGTCTTTGTTGTTTACGTATATATTATGTATGTTTTCATGAAACATTCTGGACTATCTGGGCTTGGTTAACAACAATCAAAACTTAGACACTACATCAAAGCACATACATGCATCTGTCCATGACAGTATCAGTAAGAGTGACCACCGCACAGTCATTGTGGAGACGAAGTCCCAGCTTCACATTGAGGATACCCTCCATCATGTTGTGTGGCGCTACCGCCATACTAAATGGGATAGATTTCGAACAGATCTAGCAACTCAAGACTGGGCATCCATGAGGTGCTGTGGGCCATCAGCAGCAGCAGAATTGTACTCGAACACAATCTGTAACCTCATGGCCCAGCACATCCCCCACTCTACCATTACCATCAAGCCAGGGGATCAACCCTGGTTCAATGAAGAGTGCAGGAGGGCATGCCAGGAGCAGCACCAGGCATACCTAAAAATGAGGCGTCAACCTGGTGAAGCTATAACACAGGACTACTTGTGTGCCAAACAGCCTAAGCAGCAAGTGATAGACAGAGCTAAGCGATCCCACAACCAACAGATCAGATCTAAGCTCTGCAGTCCTGCCACATCCAGTGATGAATGGTGGTGGACAATTAAACAACTCACTGGAGGAGGAGGCTCCACAAATATCCCCATCCTCAGTGATATGAAGAAATGGCTAAAGGCACTGGATACTGCAAAGGCTATTGGCCCTGACAATATTCCAGCAATAGTACTGAAGACTTGTGCTCCAGAACTTGCCGTGCCCCTAGCCAAGCTGTTCCAGTACAGCTACAACACTGGCATCTACCCGGCTATGTGGAAAATTGCCCAGGTATGTCCTGTACACAAAATGCAGGACAAATCCAACCCGGCCAATTACCGCCCCATCAGTCTACTCTCCATCATCAGTAAAGTAATGGAAGGGGTCATCAACAGTGCTATCAAACAGCACTTGCTTAGCAATAACCTGCTCACTGACGCCCAGTTTGGGTTCTGCCAGGGCCACTCAGCTCCTGACCTCATTACAGCCTTGGTTCAAACATGGACAAAAGAGCTGAACTCCCGAGGTGAGGTGAGAGTGACTGCCCTTGACATTGAGGCAGAATTTGACCGAGTGTGGCATCAAGGAGCCCTAGCAAAACTGGAGTCAATGGGAATCAGGGGGAAACTCTCTGCTGGTTGGAGTCATACCTAGCACAAAGGAAGATGGTTGTGGTTGTTGGAGGTCAGTCATCTCAGCTCCAGGACATCACTGCAGGAGTTCCTCAGGGTAGTGTCCTTGGCCCAACCATCTTCAGCTGCTTCATCAATGACCTTCCTTCCATCATAAGGTCAGAAGTGGGGATGTTCGCTGATGATTGCACAATGTTCAGCACCATTCGTGACTCCTCAGGTACTGAAGCAATCCATGTCAAAATGCAGCAAGACCTGGACAATGTCTAGACTTGGGCTGACAAGTGGCAAGTAACATTCGTGCCACACAAGTGTCAGGCAATGACCATCTCCAACAAGAGAGAATCTAACCATTGTCCTTTGACATTCAATGGCATTACCATCACTGAATCCCCCACTATCAACATCCTGGGGGTTACCATTGACCAGAAACTGAACTGGACTAGCCATATAAATACTGTGGCTACAAGAGCAGGCCAGAGGCTAGGAATCCTGCGGTGAGTAACTCACCTCCTGACTCCCCAAAGCTTGTCCACCATCTACAAAGCACAAGTCAGGAGTGTGATGGAATACTCCCCACTTACCTGGATGAGTGCAGCTCCCACAACACTCAAGAAGCTGGACACCATCCAGGACAAAGCAGCCCGCTTGATCGGCACCACATCCACAAACATTCACTCCCTCCACCACCGACACACAGTAGCAGCAGTGCGTACCATCTACAAGATGTACTGCAGGTGTTCACCAAGACTCCTTCGACAGCACCTTCCAAACCCATGACTACTACCATCTAGAAGGACAAGGGCAGCAGATACATGGGAACACCACCACCTGGAAGTTCCCCTGCAAGTCACTCACCCATCCTGACTTGGAAATATATCGCCGTTCCTTCACTGTCACTGGGTAAAAATCCTGGAACTCCCTCCCTAACAGCACTGTGGGTGTACCTACACCACAGGGACTGCAGCGGTTCAAGAAGGCGGCTCACCACCACCTTGTCAAGGGCAACTAAGGATGGGCAATAAAGGCTGGCCCAGCCAGCGACACCCACATCCTGTGAATGAATAAAAAAAAAGCACATTCTAGGGACATTCCCCTGTAACCACAAACCTCTTGAAAATGAATGGGTTATCAACTCATTAAAGTGGGTACAGGAATATGATGCAAAAGTATTTAAGAGTGGTTATCATCAACAGCGATTTTACTCTCTAATAAATATTACACCCAGCTGGCACCTTGTCTAATTCCTGTGGGGTTTTCACTGTTTGCGATGCCGGACTCTGATTATTCCCAGTTATAAGGACCCTCTGCTTCTCATCATCAAACCCATTTTCAGTCCAATTAACAATTTCCTTTCATCCCAGAAGCTTTCATCCTTTAATACACCTTTCATGAGAGACATTGTCACAGCTTTTCTAAATGTCAGAATGTATAACAACGTAACTGTGCTGCCTTCAGGTTCTCACACCATACCTGAACCCTGAAATATGATTACCACTGAATGAAGCCACCTTGATTTTCTCTTACTAACTCCCATCTGGCTGATCAGCTCAATTGTCTCATTTTACAGTCAAACCCCAGCATCCACCACCCCCCCCCCCCCCCCCCCCCCCCCCCCACCACCTCCTCCCCCACCTCATCCATCCAGCTGTGGCTCAGTGGGTGACATCCTGGCTTCTAAGCCAGAAGATTGTGAGCTTCAGCCCCACTCCACACTCCTGAGCAAAATATTTATGCTCCGTGCTAGTGTACTGATGGAATGCTGCATTGTTGGAGGTGCTGTCTTTTGGATGAGAGGCTGAGGCCTCGTCTGCCCTCAGGCAGGGGAGTTTTTATGGTGTCTTGGGAAATATTTATCCCTTGACCAAAATCCCTAAAATGGATTATCTGGTAATTTTCATATTGCTGTTAGTGGGAGCTTGATGTGTGCAAATTAGCTGCCACATTTCCCAGCAGTGACTACGCTTCAAAAGTACTTCATTGGCTGTAAAATACTTCGAGATCATGAATGGCGCTGTATAAATGCAAGTTCTTTCTCCCCTCTTTTCTCTCTCTTTTATCTTTTTCTCTCTGTTCCCAGCCCTGTGTCTCTGTTATATCTTAACGATTCCTAACTCCCGAAAATGTGCTTTCAGGACCTCATCCCTTTTTCTACCTATGTCGTTGGTCCCAGTGTGGACCACCACCTCTGGATGTTCACCGTCCCCCAAAAGAATATCCTACAGATGACCTGTGACATCCTTGACCCTGGCACCAGGCAGGCAACACACCATCCTGGAGTCTTTTTTACAGCCACAGAAATGCCTGTCTGCTCCCCTAACTATGGAACCCCACTATTACTATAGCTCTTCCACTCTTTCTCCTCCACTCCTGTGCAGCTGAACCACCTGCGGTTCCACAAACTTGTCTCTTGCTACAATCCTCTGAGGAACCATCTCGCTCATGAGTATCCAAAATGGAAAACCAGCTAGAGAGCGAGATAGCCTCAGGGGATTCCTGCACTACCTGCCTGTTTCTCTTAGATACTCTGGCGGTCACCCATTCCCTTTCTGCCTGTGTACTTCTTAGCTGAGGCATGACTACCTCTCTAAATGTGCTATCCATGTAATCCTCAGCCTTGTGGATGCACCACAGTGACTCCAGCCGCCACTCAAGCTCCACAACTCAGAGCTCAAGTTTCTGCAGCTGGTGATGATTCCTGCAGATGTAGTCATTGAGGGCACTTTGTGCCTGCATGACTTCCCACATTCCGCAAGATGCACATTCCACATGGCTGAGCTGCACTGACATAACTTATACTTTATATAAAGCATTTACTACGGTATTTACTAATTTATTTTAATTTAGAATAATTCCAATGTATACAACAAGTTACTCTGTTTATCTCAGTCCCATTCCGTCTTGCATTCTTTTAACATTCTGGCTTTGCCCAAGTTAAACTAACTTGCTGGAGTATTTTATAAAGATACTGTGACTGTGACACAGATTTGAAATAATTTTTTAGTCACCTGGTATCATTCACACACACAGCTCAATAAAAGCCCAGTGTCTCTTGGATGGTCGTTTGTTTCACTGCTCTAGATTTAAGCCATTGTTAAGGATGTTTGATTTTTCAGTTCCAGTTTTTTTTATCAACCTCTTAATCCTGTTGATTATTTGGCAGTGGCCTGAACTTCTTCACCCCCATGACAGGACCAAGTTTACTACAGGTTGAGTATCTTTTATCCCAAACCCTTGGGGCCGATTGTGTGTAGGTATTTGGATGTTTTTGGTTTTCTGATCTACTGTATATTTGGTAGGTCTAAGCCTATTTACATTACAATAGTCTCAGCCTAGGCTAGCTATAGTCTATAAATACGAGGTTCTTTCTCCATTTGCCAACTCTCTCACACCCTACTCCTTACCTGTTAACACTTATTACACCTGTAATATTATATTACATTGCTATATTAACATACACATTAAGTGCACAGCTATGCAAAAAGCATTTGGTTTTGAGATATATGGAGTACTGGATATTCAACTGTATCTGCCATCTTCCACTGTAAATATTAACAGGGGCCCTTTAATCGGATTTATGAATTGTACTTGGGGGCGAAACGGTTCCCCTACTGCAGTGAAATTGGAAACTTGGGTTCTGCTTGGTGTGCCAAGTATATTTCTCCCTGGGATATTTTGGTCATTCGTTTGTACACATCTGTCAGCCTTTCTGAGTTTTGATGTGTTTAATAGAATAAAAATGTCGTGGGACGAGGTTGAAAGTTGTTCAGTTGAAAAATGTGATGAAAACAAAATTGCTTTTCTTTTATTGTGTGCATTTCGCTTCCAAATCTATCTCTTCGCATTCAGACTAACCTTCTGCTTCTCTTTCTCATTTAGCCTTGAATTCGTTCCAGTGCTTTTCCTTTCAATGTATTTTGCTATCTTTTTTGGGGTTTAAAATCGATTCCTCACAGATTACCATACAAACAAACAATCTAGGAGCAGGAACAGGCCACTCGGCCCCTCGAGCCTGCTCCCCCATTCAGTAAGATCATGGCTGATCTGATTGTAACCTCAACCCCACATTCCTGCCTCCCCCCAATAACCTTTCACCCCCCCTTGTTAATCAAGAATCTATCCAGCTCTGCCTTAAAAATATTCAGAGACTCTGCTTCCCCTGCCTTTTGAGGAAGAGAGTTCCAAAGACCAACAAACCTCTGAAGGAAAAAAATTCTCCTCATCTCCATTTTAAATAGCAACCCCTTTATTTTTAAAACCCCTAGTTCTAGATTCTCCCACAAGAGGAAACATTCTCTCCACATTCTCCCTGTCAAGACCCCTCAGGATCTTAAAGGTTTCAATTAAGTTGCCTCTTCCTCTTCTAAACTCCAGTGGATACAAGCCTAACCTGTCCAGCCTTTTCTCATAAGACAACCCTCCCATTCCTGGTATTAGTCTAGTAAACCTTCTCTGAACAGCTTCTAATGCATTTACATCTTTAAATAAGGAGACC
>JANJGN010000013.1:952500-976348 GCA_026770705.1 Isurus oxyrinchus | reverse complement strand
TCAAGCCCCAACAGCTCGATCCTTTCCTTCTTGTTTGGTTTTACCCCAATAAATCCATTTAAATTCTGAAAGGATTGCTCCCTGCGCTGTTACTTCATTGGTGGATCAATCCTAAATCGGAATGGGGAGAACTGGTAGTAATTTCAGATTATATGCAGATTAATGGGATGGGGTGCGTCAATGAAACTGTGTTTCAGACCCTGTATTAGATACCTACACGGCCCATGCACATGAACACTCCACCTCCCGTGTCCCACAGCAGCTGCCCCATATAATGTGGCACCTCCCTTGTCACTGAAGATTTCAACCAAAGTCACTTCAGATAGTTTGCTTCATGACCCATGCCTCCACCTTGTTTGTACCTCCATCCCATCACTTTGCCTCCGATCACTCATTATGTCTCTACTAAGCTGCATGTCACCTTGAAAAAAAGTCCACTCGCTTGCAAAGAACATAGGAACAGCAGGAGGCCATTCAGCCCCTCGAACCTGTTCTGCCAGTCAATGAGCTGATGGCTGACCTGTGTCCCACCTCATGTACCACCTGTGTCCCACCTCATGTACCAGTCTTTGCCCCCCTACCCTTCAATTCTCTTGCTTAACAAAAATCTATCAATCTCAGATTTAAAGTTAGCCATTCGCCTAGCATCAATTGGCGTCTGCACAGCAGATTTCCAAGTTTCCAAGGTTTTTCCCATCTGTAGAGTTGTCCTGCCCAAGTTCCCAGAATCCTGGGTATGACTGGAATCCGAGTGATCAAAGGGTGATTCTTCTGCCACTTTATTCAGGCTCCTGCCTGTCCAGTGCACAGTGCCAGTGGGCACCAGTTAACTTCTGAGGTGCCAACTTGGCCTCTGGGGTGGCCTGAAGACTCCAGGACTTGTTGATTATTTTCCACCAGACTGAAGCCAGCAAAATCCTTGAAGAAAATTATAGTGGTAATAAAAAAAAATTAGTTTAATTTTCTTCGAACACTTTCATTTGTTTGAGTCAGGGAAAAACCTCAAGATCCTGGGAGTTACCATTGACAAGAAACCTGACTGGACCATCCAGGGCTGGGAATTCTGAGGCTCACCTCCTGACTCCCCAAAGCCTGTCCACCATCTACAAAGCACAAGTCAGGAGTGTGATGGAATACTCCCCACGTGCCTGGATGAGTGCAGCTCCCACAACACTCAAGAAGCTCGACACCATCCAGGACAAAGCAGCCCGCTTGATTGGCACCACATCCACAAACATTCACTCCCTCCACCACCGACGCACAGTAGCAGCAGTGTGTACCATCTACAAGATGCACTGCAGTAACTCACCAAGGCTCCTTCGACAGCACCTTCCAAACCCATGACCACTACCACCTAGAAGGACAAGGGCAGCAGATAGATGGGAACACCACCACCTAGAAGTTCCCCTCCAAGTCACTCACCATCCTGACTTGGAAATATATCAGCTGTTCCTTCACTGTCGCAGGGTCAAAATCCTGGAACTCCCTCCCTAACAGCACTGTGGGTGTACCTACACCACATGGACTGCAGCGATTCAAGAAGGCAGCTCACCACCACCTTCTCAAGGGCAACTAGGGATGGGCAATAAATGCTGGGCCCAGCCAGCAATGTCCGCAGCCATTAACAAATGAAGGAAAAGATGTTTGACTGACCACCTAATGACCCGATTGCATTACAGAGAGCCGCTTCACTTCCTGATTGCATTACAGAGAGCCGCTTCACTTCCTGATTGCATTACAGAGAGCCGCTTCACTTCCTGATTGCATTACAGAGAGCCGCTTCACTTCCTGATTGCATTACAGAGAGCCGCTTCACTTCCTGATTGATGTGAGAAGGCGGAGCACTGCAACAATGGATGTGTTGTGCAACCAGTGGCAGGAGAGAGGGGGCTAAGGGTGAGAGGTCATGTGATAGAACCTCCAGAAGCACGTCCAACCAGAGTTGGCACCTCTACCTATTGCGCCCCTGTCTCTACCATTCATCCAATAAAATTATTTATTACTTGAAGTCACATTCCTTGCATCCACTGACAGTACCTGGGCATTGTCTAGATATTTCTTCAAAGATCTTATTTCTACTTCAATCTATTTTTTTAAATTGTATTGACTTTCTTTCCATGTTTCTGACCAGAACTTCAGGGAGGATAACTTGGCCTCGAAGTGTGTGCAACGTAGATTGACCAGAATGATACCGGGTCTCAGAGTGTGAAATTCCAAGCCCAGGTTTCATAGACTGAGCTTGTGTTCCCTCATGGATAGAAGATTAAGGGGTGATCTAATTGAGGTGTTTAAGATGATTAAAGGATTTGATGAGATAGAGAGAAACTATTTCCTCTGATGGGCGGAGTCCAGAATAGTGGGGAAAAACCTTAAAATATCAGGTTCCGGGGGTGATGTCAGGAAACACTTCCTCACACAAAAGGGGAGGGGAAATCTGGAACACTCTCCCCAAAATAGCTGTTGAGACTGGGGGTACTTTGGAGACTTGAAAACTGACATTGATAAATTTTTGCTAGCTAAGTGTATTTAAGGATTATGGAAGCGGGTAGATGGAGTTAAGATTCCGACGGCCATGAAGTAATTGAATAGTGGGGCAGACTTGAGGGGCTGAATGGCCTCCTTCTGTTCCTAGGTTCCTTCTCAATGGTATTGCTCAATGCTGAACACTTATGACTGATGAACAGTCCAGAAGGCCACAAATTGCTTTCTGCTCACACACACACACACACACAGGCATCCGTTATACCCACGCCTCCGCATCTCGGTATGACGTTTGGGAGTAATTTAATTCAGAACATAGCAGCGAATTGCCATGAGGGATAAAACTTAAGTGATGTATTAATGCCAGCAGAGAGCCTGAGATTGAAACACTGCCTTGGTGCTACTGTCAGTGCTATTGATTTTACTTATACGACAGACTGAGTTCCCAGTGTTGCACAAGGGGCTGTTGAGAGTGTCTATAGTCCATAGGTAAAGTGCAGTTGAGAGGCAAGAATAATTAGATTTGTGGGTGCAATTGTAATTCAATCCCAGTTGTAAAGTCAGAGGCCGGAATCCCACCGGCTGTTGTGGGGGTGTTTTGAGCCTTATCATCCCATTCCCACCTCATTAATGATGCATGCTGGAGACACGCTGTCTCACTGGCCAGGCGGCCTCTGCCTTGCCCACCACACCATTACCTCATGGCTTCCTCAAGCAGGGCACCATCTTTACACTGCAGCCACCACACACACACTTCTCAATGCTTACAGCCCAGGACTGCTCCAGTGAAGACATGGCCGCAACAGCCAAGAAGAGTACAGCCCCCCCGCCCCCCCCACCCCCGGCTCCCCGCCCCGGATTCAGTGACACATCTCTGGGACACCTTCCGAATGCCATGGTGATGTCCTCTCCCCTCCGCTCTGACCGCAGGAGCCCTGTCAGTCTCGCCACTCTGGCTTGGGAGGCGGTGGTAGAGGTGGTCAGTGCCAATGCTGCACATAAGAGGTTGGCCATCCAGTGCAGACAGAGGATGAATGATCTCATCCATCCCACCAGGGTAAGGCAACCAACTCATCACTCTAAACTCACACACTCACAAGCCCATCACACATTCACTGGCATCTCACTCACTGCCAGCTCAAGGGACATCACCACTCACTCTCACACACCCTCACGTCTCCATCTGGCCTCATCTCCTCTGGAGGCTGCCTCCTCAGCCCTCACCATCTTGAGGCCACTTGCACAGATCAACATGTGCCCCCCACACACACCCTGGGATACCCCTCCTCCCCCAGTACAGCCCTCGCCCTGCAGCCTCTTCCCTGGCCTGAGGCCACTTCTCCCCCTTCCCCAAGCAATCCCCAGCCCTGCAGCCATTGAAAAGCCCCCCCCCACCCCCCTTCCGCCTTCCGGCTGGTCTGGTAGGTAGAACCTTACCCATGTGCCCCCCTAACAGTGATGTGGTGCTGCCTGTGAAGCCTGGAGCTGATGACAGTGAGTGCTGCCCGAAGCAAGGTAGGCAAACACACCTCGAAGTCCCGAGTGAAGTGCAGCTCGCCAGGTACACGTTGCTTATGTTCAGTGTGAAACACGTCCGTGCCTGGGTGATCCAGCGTTGGGAGGATGATTCCAGCGAACTGGGCTTATTAATTAGATGCAAAAGATGTTCCTGACTTTGGAAGCTGGGAAAGGCAGCCTGCCATTGATGGCTGGGAGTGGCTGATCCCAAACCGATCTCACCATAGCATGCAACCAACTTTCAGCCTCCTTGGCATATTGTCCGCTCGTGCCCACGATGGGACCCGATGCCAACGGGCACAGAAAATTCCAGCCGTACAGTCTGTTTGTATTTCCACTAGAAATTCCTACATCCACCTTTATAATGTAAATTGTAAACCTGTCACCCTGTAGTGACAACCCTCCCTGTCTCCGAGCAGGGGCACCACACAGGTTTACTCGGCTACTTTCTAATGTCAGCATTTACAGAGTTGCCAGGGACCCCAAGTCCTGAGAATTACAGCCAGACTGTGGGAAAGTGTTGCTGAGAACCCACTTGTAGAGTCCGTGATCCCATGTTGGAAATGTCAAGAGCCAATGGAACATTGACCAGGAGCCAATGTGGATTTTGGGAGAAAGCACAAATTGAAGTGAGTGAAGCAGCTCTTCAGAATCTTTTGAACTATATAATGATCTAAGTTTATCACAAAATGCTGAGGGGCCTAACTTTACCAGCCCCCTCCCCCCCCACCCCCCCCCCCCCCCCACCCCACTATGGACAGACTGGGAGGTGGGAAGACTGCCAGGATGGCACAGGAAGGTGGGAATTGGCATGCCCGATGCCTTCCTGCACCAGGACATTTTGCCTCCGGTGGGAGAGGTGTCAGATTGGCCTCAGCTGGCATTTTACAAGTGGCAGGTGGGTCCTCTGCTATGTGGCCAGATAAGCAGTGGTGGGGTGTGGGGGGGGGGGGGGTGGGGGGGTAGGGGTAGGAGGGGGTAGGGGGGGAGTGGGGGTGGGGGGTGTGGGGGTAGGAGGGGGTGGGGGTGAGGGGGGTGTGGGGGTAGGAGGGGGGTGGGGGTGGGGGGGTGGGGTAGGAGGGGTGGGGGGGGTGGGGGTGGGGGGTGTGGGGGTAGGAGGGGGTGGGGGTGAGGGGGGGTGTGGGGGTAGGAGGGGGTGGGGGGTGGGGGGGTGGGGTAGGAGGGGTGGGGGGGGTGGGGGTGGGGGGTGTGGGGTAGGAGGGGGTGGGGGGGGTGGGGTAGGTGGGGGGTGGGGGTGGGGGGGGTGGGGGTAGGAGGGGGTAGGGGGAGGTGGGGGGTGGGGGGGTGTGGGGGTGGGGGGTAGGGGGGTGGGGGGTGTGGGGGTAGGAGGGGGTGGGGGGTGGGGGGGATGGGGGGGGTAGGGGTAGGAGGGGGTGGGGGGGGGTGGGGATGGGGGGGGGTGGGGTAGGAGGGGGTGGGTGGGGTGGGGGTGGGGGGGGTGGGGTAGGAGGGGGCCTCCTTTCTGGGTGCTCTTTGGCTCACGGAGGGATTTTGCAAAGGCAATGGCCACCCCTGTGGTGATGTGCCACCTTTCCCCTGTGACTCCCAACCTTCTTTCCAGGGCCCTGTCTGACTGGCCCCGACAGCCCCAGGCTCCGCCTACCTAACTATGGTGGGGGTGGGGGGGGGGGGGTGGTTGCATGTCCATCACTCTGCTCCCATCCTCCAGCTGCAGTCCCAGCCGTGGCCACCGCCAGCGGTGGTGCCGGTGAGCTGCCAGCTCCGATTGGACTGACTTGGCCACCACCAGCCAAGTGCAGCCCCAGGCCCCAGGCCCCAGTGCCCACGGAAGTGAGGCACCCCATCCCACTCCCACACTCTCAGCCCCAGCAGCGGGACCCCACCCCCCCTCCCCACTGCCCTCCCCCCCTCCCCCCACACCCCCCTACCCCACCCTCTCCACCCCCCCCACCCCCCCCACCCCCCTCCCCACTGCCCTCCCCCCCTCCCCCCACACCCCCCTACCCCACCCTCTCCACCCCCCCACCCCCCCTCCCCCCACACCCCCCCACCCAAACTCCACAAAATCCAGCCCCAAAAATTAGTATTTTCAGCAGAGATTGACAAAAGAGTGTCTAAGAAACAGGAGTCAGCAGCTTTGATTCTCAGTTAACACCTTTGTAAGGAAATGGTTGGATTGTCACAGAGTCGGATTCCTAGCTTCACTATTTGTCTGTGAATATCGCCTCGCAGAGCCAACGTTCTGGGTTCACCGAGCGCGTCACTTCAGCAAACAGGCTGACCTGGGGAAAGCCCAGCCAGCTCCGCTGCCGACCTTTCCCACCGCAGCTTGAGTCGTGTCACCGAGACCTCCCACAATCTGAACCGTCTCCTCCGCCCACCAGTTATTCTCAAGCTGAGGCTCAGACAGGGAGCGGCCCAAGAAAGGGACTTAAAGGAAGTGAGATGAGGCCAGCGGGTCCTGATGAAAGGTCGTTGACCTGAAAGGTTGACTGTTGCCCTCTGCAGACGCTGTCTGACCTATGGAGCTCTTGCAGCATTTTCTGCTCTTATTTATAATATTGAGATGAGAGTTGGGCAGTTCAAGTGCTGACACAAGGATGATGGGCTGAAGGGTCCTTTCTAGTGCTGTCATTTCCATGAAGCAGTGAATGGGTTTGGCTGAAGGCAAACCTCACAGAAGTGAAACAATATAAATCCAGTTTGGTTGTTCCATTTGGAAACTACAGTCACCAGTAAAGAACTGAAAAGACAAAGAATATGGAGCAGTTACAACATGGACACAGGCCATTTGACCCTTCAGCTCATGTCAGCATTTACCCCAAACAAGGGGAAATGCCTGTAGTATCAATAACTGTTACATCGGCTGATCATCAATCTGATTTGCTGAGACCCCCGTGGAAAATCAATGAGAGTAATTGTCCGCTCTGAAACACATCAACATCAGCAGCAAAACCCCCACTGGTCATGTCGGATTGTACCTAGCAGCTCAATTCCTCAATCAATACTGGATTATATTGTACATCAGTAATTAATGAGGAACAGGGAATCAGCCAGTTATGTCAGAGCTGTGAGCAAAGCTTTTGTTTGATGTCACCGGGTAGCTTTATAATCAGGCTTTACAAAAACACAAAGGTTAAAGTTGTAGCTTACTGAGGTTCCGTTCGAAAAGGCAGTGCTCCCTGCACAATTACTGAAGGAGCCAACTCACGATGCTTCACCTCAGGGATGCTCCACAAAGTCGTTCTGTGCACCAGCTCGTGACCAAGATCTAGAGAGATTCAACTTCAATTCTCAAATCTTTTCATCACATTTTGGATGGGCTGCTTGATTCATACGGCAATGCCATCACATCCAAATCACAGCAACGCTAGAAACAGAGAATCTTACAGCACAGAACCTTACTGCAAAGTCTATGGGCCCTGACAATATTCCAGCAATAGTACTGAAGACTTGTGCTCCAGAACTTGCCGTGCCCCTAGCCAAGCTGTTCCAGTACAGCTACAACACTGGCATCTACCCAGCTATGTGGAAAATTGCCCAGGTATGTCCTGTACACAAAAAGCAGGACAAATCCAACCCGGCCAATTACCGCTCCATCAGTCTACTCTCCATCATCAGTAAAGTAATGGTAAGGGTCATTAACGGTGCTATCAAGCAACACTTGCCCAGTGATTACCTGCTCACTGATGCCCAGTTTGGGTTCTGCCAGGGCCACTCAGATCCTGACCTCATTTTAGTCTTGGTTCTAACATGGGCAAAAGAGCTGAACTCCCGAGGTGAGGTGAGAGTGACTACCCTTGACATCGAGGCAGCATTTGACTGAGTGTGGCATCAAGGAGCCCTGGCAAAACCGGATTCAAAGGGAATCAGGAGGAAAACTCTCCGCTGCTTGGAGTCATACCTAGCACAAAGGAAGATGGTTGTGGTTGTTGGAGATCAATCACCTGAGCTCCAGGACATCACTGCAGGAGTTCCTCAGGGTAGTGTCCTCAGCCCAACCATCTACAGCTGCTTCATTAATGACCTTCCATCCATCATAAGGTCAGAAGTGGGGATGTTCGCTGATGATTGCACAATGTTCAGCACCATTCGCCACTCCTCAGATACTGAAGTAGTCCATGTCCAAATGCAGCAAGACCTGGACAATGTCTAGACTTGGGCTGACAAGTGGCAAGTAACATTCGTGCCACACAAGTGTCAGGCAATGACCATCTCCAACAAGGGAGAATCTAACCATTGTCCCTTGATGTTCAATGGCATTACCATCTCTGAATCTCCCACGATCAACATCCTGGGGGTTACCATTGACCAGAAACTGAACTGCTCTGGCCGTATAAATACTGTGGCTACAAGAACAGGTCAGAGGCTAGGAATCTTGTGATGACTAACTCATCTCCTGACTCCCCAAAGCCTGTTCACCAGCTACAAGGCACAAGTCAGGAGTGTGATGGAATACTCCCCACTTGCCTGGATAAGTGCAGCTCCAACAACACTCAAGAAGTTGGACATCAGCCAGGACAAAGCAGCCCGCTTGATTGGCACCACATCCACAAACATTCACTCCCTCCACCACTGACGCACAGTAGCAGCAGTGTGTACCATCTACAAGATGCACTGCAGGAATTCACCAAGGCTCCTTAGACAGCACCTTCCAAACCCACGACCACTACCATCTTGAAGGACAAGGGCAGCAGACACATGGGAACACCACCACCTGGAAGTTCCCCTCCAAGTAACTCACCAACTTGACTTGGAAATATATCGGCCGTTCCTTCACTGTCGCTGGGTCAAAATCCTGGAACTCCCTTCGTAACAGCACTGTGGGTGTACCTACACCTCATGGACTGCAGCGGTTCAAGAAGGTGACTTAAAAGGTTTAAAGACAATTGACTATTAGCCAATTGAGCTTTTTTGTTTTTTTCACAGGATGTGGTCATCGCTGGCTAGGCCAGCATTTATTGCCCATCCCTACCAGCCACCCTTTCAAACCACTGCAGCCCATGTGGTGTAGATATACCCACAGAGCAGGTATTGTTTACTTGCAACTGCTGCCCATGTCCTTCTGGGTGGTAGAGGCAGTGGATTGTTTAGCCTGTTTGTAAAGATTGGATCTTCTTGGTAGATTTCTGCATAAAACCATTACTCCCCACCATGTGAATTCTAACTCCTTGGAATAATGTAGTTGAACCTTAACATTTATAGAATTTGAATTTTTTGTAACTAGGTTTCAGACTCCATTTGGAATTTGATGTTGAACCAAGCAGTATTGTGTGTGTATTACAGTGTGCTGACTGTCAGTAAAGGAAGAGGTAATTAGACAGAATATTTAAAACCCACAAATGGGAAAACTAGGCAAAGGAAATGGCTGTAAGGAATTTGGTTGCTGATCAGCCATGAAATTACTGAATGGCGAAACAGGCTCGAGGGGCTGAATGGCCTCTTCCTATCCCGTTTGTTGCACTGTCCCATGGACTGCGTTAAATTGGTCAATGAACGAAACTGCTCATGAGATCTTAGAATCATCGAATGGAATCATAGAATGGTTTCAACACAGAAGGAGGCCATTTGGTCCATTGCGTCTGTGCTAGCCCAATGAAGGAGCAATTCACTTTGTGCCACTTCCTCACCTTTTCCAAAGCCCTGCAGATTTTTCTTTTCAGATAATGAACCAATTTCCTTCTGAATGCCGAGCCAAAGTGCTATAAAGAACTTTTAAACAATCTGAAGTCATGAAAGGTGCTATATAAATGCAATTTTTTCTCCTATCATCATCTGCTTCTACTCCTTTCTCCCACACATGTTTATGTAGCTTCTTCTTAAGATGTAGCCAAACCAACTTGCATTTATATACACCCTGCGGACATTCTAAATCACTTTACAATGACATACTTTTAATTGTGGTCACTGTTGTTAGCCAGACCAATGCATATCCATTGTGTGCACAGCAAGATCCCATAAAAAACATATGAGATGAATTGCCAGTTGAGATTGAGGGAGGAACATTGTTAGCGGAAATCTCCCTACTCTTTGAAATTCTACAATGGAAGCTTTGAAATCTAATGAAGAGGGCAGAGGGCCTCAGTTTAATGTACAATTGTAAAGACAGCACTCCTGACAGTGCAGCACTCCCTCACTACCGCACTGGGAATAATAACCGAGATTGAGTTCAGGTCTTGGGGTTAGGATTTAAACCCACGACCTTCTGCATCAGAGACAGTACCTTCAAATAATCAGTCAAATTCATGGATTCTTATTAATTTGTGCTTCTAATATTTATCAGAATCAAACGAGAATATTCATCAATTTTATGAATGAGGGAGTAAAACTTGTTTGCCTTGAGAATAAGTATTAGATTTCTAATGTAAACCAGATACCAATTTCTTTCTCATTTATTAAAATGTCAGCTTTCGTCTCCAGTGACGATTTGTATCCAGTGACGATTTGTATCCAGTGACGATTTCTACACGGTGACGATTTGTACCCAGTGATGATTTGTACACAGTGGCGATTTGTACCCAGTGACGATTTGTACACTGTGACGATTTGTACACAGTGACGATTTGTACACTGTGACGATTTGTACACAGTGACGATTTGTACACAGTGACGAATTGTACACAGTGACGATTTGTATCCAGTGACGATTTGTACCCAGTGACGATTTGTACACAGTGACGATTTGTACCCAGTGACAATTTGTACACTGTGATGATTTGTACCCAGTGACGATTTGTACACAGTGACGATTTGTACACAGTGACGATTTGTATACAGTGACGATTTGTACCCAGTGACGATTTGTACACTGTGACAATTTGTACACTGTGACAATTTGTACACAGTGACGATTTGTACACTGTGACAATTTGTATACAGTGACGATTTGTACACTGTGACAATTTGTACACAGTGACGATTTGTACACAGTGACGATTTGTACACTGTGACAATTTGTATACAGTGACGATTTGTACACTGTGACGATTTGTACACAGTGACGATTTTTACCCAGTGACGATTTGTACCCAGTGACGATTTGTATAAGGTGACGATTTGTACACAGTGACGATTTGTACACTGTGACGATTTGTACCCAGTGACAATTGTATACAGTGACGATTTGTACCCAGTGACGATTTGTACACAGTGGCGATTTGTACCCAGTGACGATTTGTACCCAGTGACGATTTGTACACTGTGACGATTTATACAAAGTGACGATTTGTATACAGTGAAGATTTGTACAGTGACGATTTGTACACTGTGACGATTTGTACACTGTGACGATTTGTATACAGTGAAGATTTGTACCCAGTGACGATTTGTACACTGTGACGATTTGTATACAGTGAAGATTTATACCCAGTGACGATTTGTACACTGTGACGATTTGTACCCAGTGACGATTTGTACACTGTGACGATTTGTATCCTGTGACGATTTGTACACTGTGACGATTTGTACCCAGTGACGATTTGTATACAGTGACGATTTGTACACAGTGACGATTTGTACACTGTGACAATTTGTATACAGTGACGATTTGTACACAGTGACGATTTGTATCCAGTGACGATTTGTACACTGTGACGATTTGTACACGGTGACGATTTGTACACTGTGACGATTTGTATAAGGTGATGATTTGTACACTGTGACGATTTGTACACAGTGACGATTTGTATACAGTGACGATTTGTACACAGTGACGATTTGTAAATGTGACGATTTGTATCCAGTGACGATTTGTATACAGTGACGATTTGTACACTGTGACTATTTGTACACGGTGACGATTTGTATCCAGTGACGATTTGTATACATTGACGATTTGTACACTGTGACGATTTGTATCCAGTGACGATTTGTATACAGTGACGATTTGTAAACGGTGACGATTTGTACACAGTGACGATTTGTATAAGGTGATGATTTGTACACTGTGACGATTTGTACACTGTGACAATTTGTACACTGTGACGATTTGTATAAGGTGATGATTTGTACACTGTGACGATTTGTATAAGGTGACGATTTGTACACAGTGACGATTTGTATCCAGTGACGATTTGTATAAGGTGACGATTTGTACACTGTGACGATTTGTATCCAGTGACGATTTGTACACTGTGACGATTTGTACACTGTGACGATTTGTACACTGTGACGATTTGTATAAGGTGACGATTTATACACTGTGACGATTTGTATCCAGTGACGATTTGTATACAGTGACGATTTGTACACTGTGTCGATTTGTACACTGTGTCGATTTGAACACAGTGACGATTTGTACACAGTCACGATTTGTACACTGTGACGATTTGTACACAGTGACGATTTGTACACTGTGACGATTTGTACACAGTGACGATTTGTACACAGTCACGATTTGTACACTGTGACGATTTGTACACAGTGACGATTTGTATACAGTGACGATTTGTACACTGTGACGATTTGTACACTGTGACCATTTGTACCCAGTGACGATTTGTACACTGTGACGATTTGTACACTGTGACCATTTGTATACAGTGATGATTTGTACACAGTGACGATTTGTACACTGTGACGATTTGTACACTGTGACGATTTATACACAGTGACGATTTGTATACAGTGAAGATTTGTACCCAGTGACGATTTGTACACTGTGGCAATTTGTATACAGTGAAGATTTGTACCCAGTGACGATTTGTACACTGTGACGATTTGTATACAGTGAAGATTTATACCCAGTGACGATTTGTACACTGTGACGATTTGTACACAGTGATGATTTGTACACTGTGACGATTTGTACACTGTGACGATTTGTACCCAGTGACGATTTGTACACTGTGACGATTTGTATCCTGTGACGATTTGTACACTGTGACGATTTGTATACAGTGAAGATTTGTACCCAGTGACGATTTGTACACTGTGACGATTTGTGCACTGTGACGATTTGTATACAGTGACGATTTGTACACTGTGACGATTTGTATACAGTGATGATTTGTACACAGTGACGATTTGTACACTGTGACGATATGTACACAGTGACGATTTGTACAATGTGACGATTTGTACACTGTGACGAATTGTACCCTGTGACGATTTGTACACTGTGACGATTTGTACACTGTGACGACTTGTACACTGTGACGATTTGTATACAGTGACGATTTGTACACTGTGATGATTTGTACACAGTGGCGATTTGTACACAGTGACGATTTGTACACAGTGACGATTGGTACACAGTGACGATTTGTACACTGTGACGATTTGTACCCAGTGACGATTTGTATACAGTGACGATTTGTACACTGTGACGATTTGTACCCAGTGACGATTTGTATACAGTGACGATTTGTACACTGTGACGATTTGTATACAGTGACGATTTGTACACAGTGACGATTTGTACACTGTGATGATTTGTACACTGTGACGATTTGTATAAGGTGACGATTTGTACACTGTGACGATTTATATAAGGTGATGATTTGTACACTGTGACGATTTGTACACAGTGACGGTTTGTATCCAGTGATGATTTGTATACAGTGACGATTTGTACACTGTGACTATTTGTACACGGTGACGATTTGTATCCAGTGACGATTTGTATGCAGTGACGATTTGTATCCAGTGACGATTTGTGTACAGTGACGATTTGTACACGGTGACGATTTGTACCCAGTGACGATTTGTATAAGGTGACGATTTGTACACTGTGACGATTTGTACACTGCGACAATTTGTACACTGTGACGATTCGTATAAGGTGACGATTTGTACACAGTGACGATTTGTATCCAGTGACGATTTGTATAAGGTGACGATTTGTACACTGTGACGATTTGTATAAGGTGACGATTTGTACACTGTGACAATTTGTATAAGGTGACGATTTGTACACAGTGACGATTTGTATCCAGTGACGATTTGTACACTGTGACGATTTGTATCCTGTGACGATTTGTACACTGTGACGATTTGTATACAGTGAAGATTTGTACCCAGTGACGATTTGTACACTGTGACGATTTGTGCACTGTGACGATTTGTATACAGTGACGATTTGTACACTGTGACGATTTGTATACAGTGATGATTTGTACACAGTGACGATTTGTACACTGTGACGATATGTACACAGTGACGATTTGTACACTGTGACGATTTGTACACTGTGACGAATTGTACCCTGTGACGATTTGTACACTGTGACGATTTGTACACTGTGACGACTTGTACACTGTGACGATTTGTATACAGTGACGATTTGTACACTGTGACGATTTGTACACAGTGGCGATTTGTACACAGTGACGATTTGTACACAGTGACGATTGGTACACAGTGACGATTTGTACACTGTGACGATTTGTACCCAGTGACGATTTGTATACAGTGACGATTTGTACACAGTGACGATTTGTATACAGTGACGATTTGTACACTGTGACGATTTGTACACTGTGACGATTTGTACACTGTGACGATTTGTATAAGGTGACGATTTGTACACTGTGACGATTTGTATAAGGTGATGATTTGTACACTGTGACGATTTGTACACAGTGACGATTTGTATCCAGTGACGATTTGTATACAGTGACGATTTGTACACTGTGACTATTTGTACACGGTGACGATTTGTATCCAGTGACGATTTGTATACAGTGACGATTTGTATCCAGTGACGATTTGTATCCAGTGACGATTTGTGTACAGTGACGATTTGTACACGGTGACGATTTGTACCCAGTGACGATTTGTATAAGGTGACGATTTGTACACTGTGACGATTTGTACACTGTGACGATTCGTATAAGGTGACGATTTGTACACAGTGACGATTTGTATCCAGTGACGATTTGTATAAGGTGACGATTTGTACACTGTGACGATTTGTATAAGGTGACGATTTGTACACTGTGACAATTTGTATAAGGTGACGATTTGTACACAGTGACGATTTGTATCCAGTGACGATTTGTACACTGTGACGATTTGTATACTGTGACGATTTGTACACTGTGACGATTTGTACACTGTGATGATTTGTATAAGGTGACGATTTGTACACTGTGACGATTTGTATCCAGTGACGATTTGTATACAGTGACGATTTGTACACTGTGTCGATTTGAACACAGTGACGATTTGTATACAGTGACGATTTGTACACTGTGACGATTTGTACCCAGTGACGATTTGTACACTGTGACGATTTGTATACTGTGACGATTTGTATACTGTGACGATTTGTACACTGTGACGATTTGTATACTGTGACGATTTGTACACTGTGACGATTTGTACACTGTGATGATTTGTATAAGGTGACGATTTGTACACTGTGACGATTTGTATCCAGTGACGATTTGTATACAGTGACGATTTGTACACTGTGTTGATTTGAACACAGTGACGATTTGTATACAGTGACGATTTGTACACTGTGACGATTTGTACCCAGTGACGATTTGTACACTGTGACGATTTGTACACTGTGACGATTTGTACCCAGTGACGATTTGTACACTGTGACGATTTGTACACTGTGACGATTTGTACCCTGTGACGATTTGTATCCAGTGACGATTTGTACCCTGTGACGATTTGTACCCAGTGACGATTTGTACACAGTGACGATTTGTACACTGTGACGATTTGTACACTGTGATGATTTGTATACGGTGATGATTTGTACACGGTGACGATTTGTACACGGTGATGATTTGTACCCAGTGACGATTTGTACACTGTGACGATTTGTATCCAGTGACGATTTGTACACAGTGACGATTTGTACCCAGTGACGATTTGTATACAGTGACGATTTGTACACTGTGATGTTTTGTACACTATTTCTTCTCTGACAGACCAGAGTTTGTGCCAACCTTAATGAACATTGAACAGGCCCTTAAATTAAATCTAGCTCCAGGCTCAGGCCTCAGTGGACCTGGCAGGATCTGGTTTGCTACTATTACACAGTTTATAATGTTACGAATCAATAATTGCATTCTAATGTCATTTTAAGCATTGTAAAATTCAATTGAAACTCAGTGACCACAGACACTGGAATGGTTTCAGGGCTGAATAATTATCTTCCTCACAGTTTGTCTGCACTGTACAGTCCTCTTTCTCTGTAGGTTACTTTGATTTCATTGCTTTCAACTCGTAACATTATTTTTTTACAACATGGCTTTATTATTATTCAGGTATCACCTCTCCTGTAGATCAATTTCCCCTTCTATCAACCGCTCTCTCTCTCTCTCCTTCTCTCTCTCTCTATCTTTCTTTCTCTCTTGTCCTTCCCTCCCTCTCTCTGTGTCTCTCCCTCTCTCTGTGTCTCTCCCTCCCTCTCTCTCTCTCTGTGTCTTCCCCCCTCACCCTGTCTCCTGCGTGTCTCCATCTTTCTCTGTTTCATTTTATTTCTTTTACTGACCAAGTTTTTTCCCCTTTTACATCCTCAGTATCAAAACCCTCTTTCTTGCTATTTCTATTTGTCTTTCCCTCCCTCTTTCTGTTTCTCTCCCGCCCACCTTCAGGACCAAAGCGCTTTACAAGCGAAGAAGTATTTTTTAAAGTGTAATTGTTGTAAAGTAGGAAACACAGCAAGTTCCCAGAAGCAGAAATGTGATAAATGACCCAACTTGTTTTTAGGGAAGTTGACTGAGGGTTGAATATTGTCCAGGACACCAGGGCTAGGCCTTCCTTAAAATAGTGCCAATTGATTTTTCACATCCTGTGAGGAGAGATGGGACTTTGGTTAAATGTTTCATCAAAAAAAGGGACCTCTGACGGTGCAGCACTCCCTCAGTACTGACCCTCCGACAGTGCGGCACTCCCTCAGTACTGACCCTCTGACAGTGCACCACTCCCTCTGTACTGACCCTCTGACAGTGCAGCACTCCCTCAGTACTGACCCTCTGACAGTGCAGCACTCCCTCAGTACTGACCCTCTGACAGTGCAGCACTCCCTCAGTACTGACTCTCTGTGCAGCACTCCCTCAGCACTGACCCTCTGACAGTGCAGCACTCCCTCAGTACTGACCCTCTGATAGTGCAGCACTCCCTCAGTACTGACCCTCCGACAGTGCAGCACTACCTCAGTACTGACCCTCTGACAGTGCACCACTCCCTCTGTACTGACCCTCTGACAGTGCAGCACTCCCTCTGTACTGACCCTCTGACAGTGCAGCACTCCCTCTGTACTGACCCTCTGACAGCGCAGCACTCCCTCAGTACTGACCCTCCGACAGTGCGGCACTCCCTCAGTACTGACCCTCTGACAGTGCAGCACTCCCTCAGTACTAACCCTCTGACAGTGCAGCACTACCTCAGTACTGACCCTCTGACAGTGCAGCACTCCCTCTGTACTGACCCTCTGACAGTGCAGCACTACCTCAGTACTGACCCTCTGACAGTGCAGCACTCCCTCAGTACTGACCCTCTGACAGTGCAGCACTCCCTCAGTACTGACCCTGCAACAGTGCAGTGCTCCCTCAGTACCGACCCTGCAACAGTGCAGTGCTCCCTCAGTACTGACACTGCAACAGTGCAGTGCTCCCTCAGTACTGACTCTCCAACAGTGCGGCACTCCTTCAGTGCTGACCCTCTGACAGTGCGGCATTCCTTCAGTGCTGACCCTCTGACAGTGCAGCACTCCCTCAGTACTGACCCTCCGACAGTGCAGCACTCCCTCAGTATTGACCCTCTGACAGTGCAGCACTCCCTCAGTACTGACCCTCCGACAGTGCAGCACTCCCACAGCACTGCACTGGGAGTGTTAAGGTTGTTAAGGCCAACTTTGGAGTATTGTGTACAGTTCTGGTCGCCTAACTACAGGAAGGATATCAGTAAGATTGAGAGTGTGCAGAGAATATTTACTAGGATGTTGCCGGGTCTTAAGGAGTTGAGTTTCAGGGAAAGATTAAACAGGTTAGGACTTTATTCCTTGGAGTGTAGAAGAATGAGGGGAGATATGATAGAAGTTTACAAAATTATGAGGGGTATAGACAGAGTAAATGCAAGTAGGCTCTTTCCACTTAGATTAGGAGAGATAAACACAAGAGGACATGGCTTTAGGATGAAAGGGGAAAGGTTTAGGGGGAACATTAGGGGGAACTTCTTCACTCAGAGAGTGGTGAGAGTGTGGAACGAGCTGCCATCTGACATGGTAAATGCGGGCTCACTCTTAAGCTTTAAGAATAAATTGGATAGATACATGGATGGGAGAGGTCTGGAGGGTTATGGACTGGGTGCAGGTCAATGGGACTAGCAGAATAATATTTTGGCACAGACTAGAAGGGCCGAATGGCCTGTTTTCTGTGCTGTAGTGTTTTATGGTTCTGTGGATCTATGGTTAGCAGAGGTTTGGAGCCAGAAAAGGTCTAAAGCTTGTTCAAAGTGGTGGGTTTGAATCATACTCTTTTCAGTCATTTGTTGAGTGAAGAATCTCTGTTTAAATTGATTTTATGCAGGTTATAAAAAAGAATGTCTTTGCCTTGGTGATTCCTTGTTCGATCCTAGCCCCTGACTACAATAACTGTTGATCAGTGACCTGTGAAAGCACTTTGTCAGGAACCCAAACCCTGCTTTTTTTTCACAGAGCAGATGGCAGTAGAAATGGGAAGCATCGCAGTTTGGAAATGACACTTCAAATGGGGCGTGAGGATACAATGCGTGACCCTCGGAGCTGCCAGACACCGAGCGGTGTGAATAAATCACACCTGCTGCAGACTGAATCGCCACGCTTGGTGATGCCAATCACTGGGACCATCAAAATTAACCCAAAAACTTTAACCCATCGAACCCATTCAATACAATCAGCAACTGATTTTCTCCCACTTTGGGTTTTGTTCAGGACTGCTCAGGATTTTAAAAAACAAAACCGAGAATTATTTCCACTTTCATTTGGATGAGACGTTAAACTGAGGCCCTGTCTTCCCTCTGTGGTGGATGTAAAAAGTCTCGCAGCATTATTTGGAGAACAAGGGGGTTCTCCCCATTATCCTTCAAACAACATCACCAAAAGCAGCTTCTCTGATCTTTGCTGTTTGTGGGAGCTTGCTATGTGCCAATTGGCTGCCAATGGCCTACATTACAACAGTGATTACACTGCACTTCATTAGCTGTAAAGCCTTTCAGGGTGTCCTGAGAAATTTCTTACTCTCCTTCCAAAGCTTTACATCCACCTTGAGAGAGCAGACCAATCCTTGCTTTAATGTCGCACCTGAAAGCTGGTGAGATCATATCTGGAGTACAGCTTTGGTCTCCTGACTTAATAAAGGATATATTTCCTTTGAAGCCGTTCAGAGAAGGTTCAGAATCACAGAATCACACAGTGCAGAAGAGGCCCTTCGGCCCATCGAGTCTGCACCGACACGTGAGAAACACCTGACCTACCTACCTACCTAATCCCATTTACCAGCACCTGGCCCAGACCCTCAGCTGATTCCTGAGATGAAGGGGTTGTCCTTCTGACGAAAGGTTGAGCAGGTTGACCCTGTACTCATTGAAGTTTAGAAAAATGGGAGAGGACCTTGTTGAAACATAGAGGGCGGAATCGGGTGGTAGCAAGCATGGTGATAATCATGGGAGATTTCAATCTGCATATAGACTGGGAAAGTCAGATGGGCAAAGGTAGCCTAGATGAGTTCATAGAATGTTTCCGGGATAGTTTCTGAGGACACATTCTGGAGCCAGCCAGACAGCAGGCTATACTGGACCTGGTATTGTGCAGCAAGATGGGATTAATTAATGACCTCATAGTGAAAGTGCCTCTCGGTAGCAGCAACCAGAATATGATTGACTTTTACGTTCAGTTTGTGGAGAGAGGAATGGGTCCGAGACTATTTTAAACTTAAAAAAGGGCAATTACAAAGGGCATGAAAGCAGAGTTGGCTAAAGTGAATTGGAAAATTAGGTTAATGGATAGGTCAATAGAGATGCAATAGCAAACATTTAAGGGGATATTTCAGAATACACAGAATAGATACATTCCAACGAGTAAGAAAAAGTCCAAGGATCGGAAACACCATCCATGGTTAACTAGAAAAGTTAAAGATAGTATCAAACTTTAAGAAAAAGCATATAATTGTGCAAAGACAGGTGGAAGGTGAAAAGATTGGACAGAATATAAGGAACAGCAAAGGTTGACTGAAAGATTAATAAGGAGGGAAAAATTAGAGTACGAGAGAAAGCTAGCCAGAAATATAAAAACAGACAGTAAGAGTTTCTATAAATATTTTAAAAAGAAATGAATTAACAAAGTGACCGTAGGTCCTATAGAGAGTGAGTCTGGAGAATTGATAATGGAAATGGCAGATGAATTGAACAGTATTTTGCATCAGTGTTCACTACACAAGATACAATTAACATCCCAGAAGCAGCTATAAATCAGGAAATGGAAGGGAGGGAGGGACTCAGGAAAATTACAATCACCAGAGAAGTAAGTGGTACTGAGTAAATTGTTGGAGCTGCGGGCTGACAAGTGCCCGGGTCCTGGTGGACTTCATCCTAGGGCCTTAGAAGAAGTGGCTGGTGAGATGGTCAATGCATTAGTTTTAATTTTCCAAAACTCCCTAGATTCAGGAAAGATTCTATTAGATTGGAAGACAGCAAATGTAACTCCATGATTCAAAAAGGGAGGGAGACAGAAAGCAATTAGCTTAACATCTGTGGTCTCCTCTACATTGGAGAGACCAAACGTAAACTGGGCGACCGCAAGAATGACCCAAACCTCCCTGTCGCTTGCCATTTTAACACTCCACCCTGCTCTCTTGCCCACATGTCTGTCCTTGGCTTACTGCATTGTTCCAGTGAAGCCCAACGCAAACTGGAGGAACAACACCTCATCTTCCGACTAGGCACCTTACAGCCTTCCGGACTGAATATTGAATTCAACAACTTTAGGTCTTGAACTCCCTCCCCCATCCCCACCCCCTTTCTGTTTCCCCCTTTTTCCTTTTTTTTTCCCTATAAATTTTATAGATTTTTCTTTTCCCACCTATTTCCATTATTCTTAAATATTTTTAAATCTTTTATGCCCCCCACCCCCACTAGAGCTGTACCTTGAGTGCCCTACCATCCATTCTTAATTAGCACATTCGTTTAGATAATATCGCTAACTTCAACACCTCTGTGTTCTTTTGTTCTGTTGTCTGTGACATCTTTTGATGATCAGCTTCTATCACTGGTTGTTTGTCCCTACAACCACACACCCCCTCCACTTCTCTCCCCCCACTGAAACCCCACCACACCCCCCCCCCCCCACCCCCCACCACCCCCAACAACTTAAACCAGCTACTATTTCACCCCTCTCCTTGGATTCACTCAGTTCTGTCGAAGGGTTATGAGGACTCGAAACGTCAACTCTTTTCTTCTCCGCCGATGCTGCCAGACCTGCTGAGTTTTTCCAGGTATTTCTGTTTTAGCTTAACATCTGTCATCGGGGAAATGTCAGAAGCTATTTTTAAAGAAGCTATAACAGGGCACTTGGATAAGTTCAAGGTAATCAGTCAGAGTCAACATGGGTTTGTGCGAGGGGAATCATGTTTAACCAATTTATTGGAGTTCTTTGAGGAAGTAACATGTGCTGTGGATAGAGGAACCGGTGGATGTGCTGCACTTAGATTTCCAGAAGGCATTCGATAAGGTGCCACATCAAAGGTTATTGCAGGAAATAAAAGCTCATGGTGTAGGGAGTAACATATTGGCATGGCTAGAAGATTGGTTGGTTAACAGGAAGCAGACAGTAGGCATAAATGGGTCTTTTTCTGGTTGGCAAGATGTAATGAGTGATGTGCCGCAGGGATCGGTGCTGGGACCTCAACTGTTCACAATTTGCATAAATGACTTGGATGAAGGGATGGATGGGATGGGTGCCAAATTTGCTGATGACACAAAGATGGGTAGGAGAGTAATTTGTGAAGAGGACATAAGGAGGCTACAAAAAGATATAAATAGGTTAAGTGAGTGGGCAAAGATCTGGCAAATGGAGTATAATGTGGGGAAATGTGGAACTGTCCATTTTGGCAAGAAGTATAAAAGAGAAGCTTATGATCTAAATGGTGAGAGATTGCAGAGCTCTGAGATTCAGAGGGATCCGGGTGTCCTAGTGCATGAATCCCAAAAGGTTAGTATGCAGATACAGCAGGTAATTAGGAAAGTTAATAGGATATTATAATGTATTGCAAGGGGAATTGAATACAAAAGTAGGGAGGTTATGTTTCAGTTATACAGAGCACTAGTGAGACCACATCTGGAGTACTGTGTACAGTGTTGGTCACCTTATTTAAGGGAGGGTGTAAATGCATTGGAACCGTTCAGAGAAGGTTTACCAGACTAATACCTGGAATGGGTGGGTTGTTTTATGAGGAAAGCTAGGACACAGGTTGCGTTTGTATCCGCTGGAGTTTAGAAGAGTAAGAGGTAATATGGTTGAAACAGAGAAGATCCTGAGCGGTTTGAAGGTGGATGTGGAGACGATGTTTCCTGTTGTGGGAGAATCTGGAACTAGGGGTCACTGTTTCAAAACAAGGGGTCATTCCTTTAAAATGGAGACGAGGTGAAAGTTTTTCTCTCAAAAAGCCGTGAGCCTTTGGAACTCTCTTCCTGAAAAGGTGATGCAAGCAGAGCCTTTGAATATTTTTAAGGCAGAGGTGGATAGGTTCTTGGTAAGTAAGGGAGCGGGGTGGGGGGAGGGGGGGTGGTGGGGGGAGGGGGGGTGGGCGGTGATAGGTTATTAGGTTTAGGCAGTTTGCAGATTTGAGGTTACTATCAGGTCAGCCACGATCTTGTTAAACGGTGCAGCAGGCTTGAGGGGCTGAATGGTCTACTCCTGCCCTTTGTTCATATGCTCGTAAAAATGATGTTTTACCTGTCAGCCGATATGGGGGATATTTGCGCTGTAACGTTCCCATTCCTGGTGGGTTCTGCCTCGTTAATAATGTATTCACAGGGAACATTCCGGATTGCCGGCGGGTGGGCTTGGATTTACCCATCACACCCTGACCTCAGAGTCACCTCGCTCCGGGAGCCATATTTAAAGCGCATCAGAGTGCAGCCTGTCTACAGACCAGGGCTGCTCCAGGTGACAGGTGGCCCCGAAAGCAAAGAGGACAGCGGCCCCCAAATTTATTGGTGCCTCTCTGGGCGCCTGCTGGACACGGGGGAAAGGCTGCTGTGATGTCCTCTACCATCCCCCTGTCCACAGGAGGTTCACCAGAGTCACCAATCCAGCCTGGGAGGCGGCAGCAGTGGTGGTCAGTGCAACCAGAGCACAGAGGAGGTCAGCCATCCAGTGCAGGAAGAGGATGAATGGTCTCATCTGTTCCATCAGGGTAAGTCAACCACCTCGTCCCTCTCAACTCTCACACTCCCAAACCCATCACACACCCACAGGGATCTCACACCACAAGGGACAACACCACTAACTCTCACACACACCCTCACGTCTCCATCAGCCTCATACCCTCTGGAGCTCGAGTCCTCATCCTGTCCATGGCTCCGCTCACCACACAAACATTCCCCTCAGTGCCATGTGTCCTGCTCACACTCTCTCCATCTGTTTTCATGCAGGAGAAGCTGGTTCACAGCAGCAGGGAGAGGTCCCAGACCAGGGGGTAGAGTGGCCCACATTAGGCCCCTCACTCACTTTGAGGAGCAGCCATCGTGCTGACTGGTGAGGGTGAGGTCGGTGGTGAACACCCTCCTGAGGATCCTGTACCACATCCTCCCTCTCTCAACACAACTGTGAGTGTCTCTCTCTCCTGCTTTTGACTCTGCTGCCATGTACTAATTATCTCTACTCTGGTTCACAGGGAGCTCTGCCAAGCGACTGACACCCTCAGCC
>JANJGN010000013.1:732500-947500 GCA_026770705.1 Isurus oxyrinchus | reverse complement strand
ACGAACTAGGAGCAGGAGAAGGCCATTTGGCCCCTCAAGCCTGCCCTGCTATTCAATAAGATCATGGCTGATCTGCCCCAGGCCTCAACTCCTCTGTCGTGCCAGCTCCTCATAGCCCTCAACTCCCCGATATTTCAAAGATCTATCTACCTCCTCTTTAAACACTTTCAGTGATCTAGCCTCCACAACTCTCTGGGGTAGAGAATTCCAGACATTCACTACCCTCTGAGAGAAGAAATTCCTTCACATCTCAGTTTTAAATGAGTGTCCCCTTATTCTGTAACTATGTCCCCTAGTTCGAGATTCACCCCCACTAGTGGAAACATCTTCCCAACATCTACCCTGTCAAGCCCCCTCAGGATCTTGTACGTTTCAATAAGATCACTCCTCATTCTTCTAAACTCTAATGAATAAAGGCCTAATCTGTTTAGCCGTTCTTGATAAATCAACCCCTTCATCCCAGGAATCAGCCTAGTGAATCTCTTCTGAACTGCCTCCAATGCCAGTATATCCTTTCTTAAATACAGGGACCAAAACTGCACACAGTACTCCAGGTGCAGCCTCACCAACACCCTGTACAACTGTAACAAGACTTCCCTATTTTTAAACTCCAGCCCCCCGGCAATACAGGCCAAAATTCCATTTGCCACCTCAATTACGAGCTGCATCTGCATGCTAACGTTTTGTGTTTCATGCACAAGAACACGCAGATCCCTCTGTGCTGCACTTTTTTGGAGTCTCTCTCCATTTAAATAATAGTCTGCCTTTTGATTCTCCCTACCACAGTGCATGACCTCACACTTTCCTACATTAAACTCCATCTGCCAAGTTTTTGCCCACTCACTCAACCTGTCTATATCCCCTTGTAGATTCCTTATGTCCTCCTCACAACATGCCCTCCCACCTATTTTTGTATTGTTAGCAAATTTAGATACATTACACTCTGTCCCCTCCTCCAAGTCATTAATATAGATAGTAAATAATTGAGGCCTAGGACTGATCCTTGTGGCACTCTACTAGTTACGTCTTTCCAACCTGAAAAAGTCCCATTAATCCTGACTGTTTTCTGTGTGTTAACCGATCCTCAGTCCGTGTTAATACATTACCCCCGATAGCATGAGCTCCTATCTTGTACAATAACCTTTAATGTGGCACCTTATCGAATGCCTTCTGGAAATCCAAATACATTACATCTACCACTTCCCCTTTATCAACTCTGCTTGTTATATCCTCAAAGAACTCTAGCAAATTTGTCAAACATGTTTCCTTTCACAAAACCATGTTGACTCTGTCTGATTGTGTGAAGCTTTTCTAAATGTCCTGTTATTTCTCCCTTAATAATGGACTCTAGCATTTTCCCAATGTCAGGTGTTAGGCTGACTGGCCTATAGTTTCCTGCTTCTTGTCTCCTTCTTGATACTAAGGAGCATTTCAAAGGAAGATGGAGAAGTGGAGAGGTTTCAGGAGGGAATTTCAGAGCTTAGGGCTGAAGCAGCTGAAGGCATGGCCGACTGCGGTGGAATGATTCAAACCGGGGGTGCTCAAGTGGCTGGAATTGGAGGAGCATGGAGATCTTAGCGGGTTGTGGGGTTGGAAGAGGGTCAGAGAGATATGGAAGGGTGCGGCTGTAGAGGGATCGGAAAACAAGGATGAACATTTTAAAAGCGAGGCATTGCCAGACCAATGGTAGATGGAAGACAATATAACTCAAAAAGTACAAGGGTGATAGGTGAATGGAACATGGGGTCCTCCATTGTGCCCCTTCTCCAAGGAGCTGTCTAGCTTATATTTGAGATGTTTATGGATTCTGTTTCACAGAAACATAGGACTTAGGAGCAGGAATAGGCCATTCAGCCCTTCGAGTCTGGTCCACCATTCAAAAAGATCATGACTGATCTGATTGTGTTCTCCGCTCCAAATTCCTGTCTGCCCCCCGATAACTCCGGACTCCTTTGTCTGACTAAAATCTAACTGCCTTGAATAAATTTAAAGGCACAGCCTCCACTACCTGCTGGGGAAGAGAATTCCACATTCTAATGACCCTCAGGGAAAAGATTTCTCCTCACCGCTGACTTAAAAGGTAGACTGCTGACTCTTAAACTGTATCCCCGAGTTCCAGTTTCCCTGACAAGAGCAAACGTCCTCCCAGTTTCCACCCTAACCAGTCCCCTCAAAATCTCATTCTTCTAAACTTCAGTGGATATAAGCCTAACCTGTTCAACCTTTATTCATCGGATAAGCCCCTCGTACCAGGAATGTCGAGTGAACCTTCTCTGAACTGCTTCTAATGCAATTATATCTCTTTTCAAATAAGGAGATCAGAACTGTACACACTGTTCCAGATGTGGTCTCACCAAGGCCCTGTCCAGCTGCAGTAAAACTTCCCCAGTTTTATATCCATTTCCCTGGCAATAATCACCAACATTCCATTTGCCTCCCTAATCTCCTGCTGTACCTATACTAACTTCATGTGATTCATGCACCGGGACACCCAGATCCCTCTGCACTATCGAGTTCTGCAATCTCTCTCCATTTAAATAGTATACTGCTTCCCTATTCTTCCTGCCAAAAATTCACATTTACTCACGTTATGCTCCATCTGCCAGATGTTTGCCCAGTTAACCTGTCTATATCCCTTTACAGACTCTCTACCTGCTCTTGACAGCTTACTTTCCTACCTATCTTTGTGTTATTGGCAAATTTTGCTGCCATACATTTGGTTCTTTCATCCAAGTCATTGATGTAAATAGTTGAGGTCCCAGCACTGATCCCTGCGGTATTTCACTAGTTACCGCTTGCCAATCCAAAAACCCCATTTATCCCTACTGTCTGCTTCCTGTTAGCTATCCAACCCTTTATCGATGCTAACATGTTACTCCTTACACCATGTGCCCTTATCTTATTTAGTAACCTTTGATGTCTTATTGAATGTCTTTTGGAAATCCAAGTACACCACATCTACAGATTCCCCTTTATCTACCTTGAATGTTACTTTATCCAAAAACTCTAACAGATTAGTTAAACATGATATCCCTTTCACACAGCCATCATGATTATCTAATCTCATTAATAATGCTTACAGTGAAGCAGAGGGCCCTGTATACATCTGCATGGAATCAAGTCTTCTCCCCAACAAACACAATTGCAGCCTAACCTCAGACTGGAATACTGAAAAACCTCATCCCTTGCTTTCGAAATTGAATGAGAAAGGTGAGAGTAGTAAGTTAATACTAGACTGGTTGCTGGGCTGCAGGGATTCCCCTGTGAGGAGAGATTGAGTAGACTAGGCCGTTAGTCCCTGGGGTTTAGAAGACAGAGAGGGGATCTCTTTGAAAGATATGAAATTCTTACGTAACTTAATACAGTAGACGCTGGGAGAATGTTCCCCCTGGCTGGAGAGTCCAGAACACAGGGTTACATCTTCAGAATAAGGAAGGGCCACACCAGGACTGAGATCAGGAGAAATTTCTTCATGCAAATGTTCGTGAATCTTTGGAATTCTCTACCCCTGAGACCTGTGGATGCTCCGTTGTTGAGTATATTCAGGACTGAGATCTAAGGGAATTAAGGGATATGGAGGTAGAGCGGGAACATGGAGTTGAGGTAAAGGATTAGCGATGATCTTACTGGATGATGGAGCAGCTTCGAAGAGCCAGAAGGCCCACTCCTACTCTTATTTCTTATGATCTTAGTAAAGTGCTATGATGTTCCCCATAATAACTGGAGAATAGAGTTTGCTGGCAAACAGGATGATTTCATAGCTGAATTTCTGGAAAGAGCTATCCCTATAGACATTGTAGGGATGGACTGAGATGAGAGGGGGTTGGGCAGGGTAAGTGTCAAACTCCTTTCCCGCCCACCCACTTCCATCCCCACTGAATCATCGTGCATTGGAATTGGAAGGTCCACCCACAGTGCTGTTAGAGAGGGAGTTCCAGGATTTTGACCCAGCGACAGTGAAGGAACAGCGATATATTTCCAAGTCAGGATGGTGCGTGGCTCGGAGGGGAACTTCCCATCTATCTGCTGCCCTTGTCCTTCTAGGTGGTAGTGGTCATGGGTTTGGAAGGTGCTGTCGAAGGAGCCTTGGTGAATTCCTGCAGTGCATCTTGTAGATGGTACACACTGCTGCTACTGTGCATTAGGGGTGGGGGGAGTGAATGTTTGTGGATGGGCTGCTTTGTCCTGGATGGTGTCGAGCTTCTTGAGTGTTGTGCGAGCTGCACTTATCCAGGCAAGTGGGGAGTATTCCATCACACTCCTGACCTGTGCCTGGTAGAGGGTGGACAGGCTTTGGGGAGTCAGGAGATGAGTTACACATCGCAGGATTCCCAGCCTCTGACCTGGTCTTGTAGCCACAGTATTTATCTGGCTAGTCCAGTTCAGTTTCTGGTCAATGATAACCCCCAGGATGTTGACAATGGAGGATTCAGTGATGATGATGCCACTGAAGGTGGAGATTTGATTTTGGATTTTGTAGGACTGTGATTTTCATTTTTATCTTTGGGTGAAAACCAAGTGACAGCGATTGGCTGCCCGCTTTAAACCCTGGTTTTCTTGTTGATGAAAGTCTACTAAGATAATCAGGGCATGGCAACCGAGACAGGTGGATGTTTCACACCCATTTGACGATGCGATTAAAATTCTAGTTGTCCCTTCCAGCCTCCTGGCTCCTGTTTTCTGTCACCATCGCCCATTACCACCCCTCCCCCCGCCACATCCCTCTGGCGAGATGCGATCAGTCATCACCAGCTGGGTAGAGAGGAGAGGACCAGATCACAGAGTGTGAGAGACATTGTCCCTTCCAGCCTCTGAGAACTGGCTCCCTGTCCGTTCTGTGACACTGATTGGCATCATTGGTTATGGGAGAATACCGAGGCTAATTGGTACGAGAGAGGGAAAATGTCAGATTCTCACAGCAGGGGCCACTGTCCTGAGGTCAAAGCACTAACATCACTTTTGATCAACAGAAAACTCCTGGGGAAAGTAAAGGTCTGATCAGGAAACTCATCAAGTCTGCCCTTTAACTGGAACATGCTCTTTCCAGACTTGCTGCTTAAGTTTGTGCGCTGATCATTTTTTACTTTACATCCTGTGCATAATTATTAGCATTAAAGACATTGCAGACTCGTAATCTTTGTCCCCCTGAGGAATTCATTTCTGGTTTCTTCCTTTCATTCCTAAAAGCTTCCTTTTAACTTGGTATCAATCTTTTTAATTACTAACAGCACCATCAGTGACTGCATACTGGGTCTGCGCAGGAACCCTCTTTACAGGAACTGGTGTTAATGAGTTTCTGCACAGTTGGAAATCTCCAGTTTCTGTCTTTAAACATACTTACGAATCTTACTTGCTTTTTTAAACATGCGATTTTGCTATGTGAGAAATATGCCTCTTTACTGGTTAGTTGCACACCAGTCAGTATTGCTGGCTGTCTGTTTTGCATCCAGTTACACGGAGTCTACAGCACAAAAACAGTCTATCTGGCCCATCGACTTCATGCCAGTGTTCATGAGTCCACATGAGTCCACTCCCACCCCCTCTTCATCTCACCCTATCAACAAAGCCTTCTATTGCTGGAGTAATTATAGTTTTGATAAATGTAGGACTGTAGCTTTAAGAATAATTCTGTGTTGTAGGATTACATGATCTGTGTAAACCAATGAGTTAACAGCGTGGGGAACCTCTTTTTTTTAGTTATGGAGTTTGATGCACACATTTAGCTGCTGC
Source organism: Isurus oxyrinchus (assembly GCA_026770705.1). Lineage (NCBI taxonomy): Eukaryota > Metazoa > Chordata > Chondrichthyes > Lamniformes > Lamnidae > Isurus > Isurus oxyrinchus. Next base: position 941,770 of record JANJGN010000013.1, on the reverse strand, counting down.
TGCTGTCTTGTAAATAACATTAAATGTTTCCATTAAGAAAAGGTGTCTGAAGGTCAGCTCTATAACAGCTCCTTCCTCTCTCATGTGGTTATCCAGCTTGCCCTTAAATGCAAGTGAGGGCACTCAAGGTGTAGCTCTAGTGGGGGTGGGGGGAGCATAAAAGATTTTAAAATATTTAAAAATAATGGAAATAGGTGGGAAAAGAAAAATCTATAAAATTTATAGGGAAAAAAAAGGGGAAAAAAGGGGGGAAACAGAAAGGGGGTGGGGATGGGGGAGGGAGCTCACGACCTAAAGTTATTGAATTCAATATTCAGACCGGAAGGCTGTAAGGTGCCTAGTCGGAAGATGAGGTGCTGTTCCTCCAGTTTGCGTTGGGCTTCACTGGAACAATGCAGCAAGCCAAGGACAGACATGTGGGCAAGAGAGCAGGGTGGAGTGTTAAAATGGCAAGCGACAGGGAGGTTTGGGTCATTCTTGCGGACAGACCGCAGGTGTTCTGCAAAGCGGTCGCCCAGTTTACGTTTGGTCTCTCCAATGTAGAGGAGACCACATTGGGAGCAGTAGACTAAGTTGGGGGAAATGCAAGTGAAATGCTGCTTCACTTGAATTTATTTCACTTGCATTTCCCCCAACTTAGTTACTGCATTCGTTGCTCCCAATATGGTCTCCTCTACATTGGAGAGACCAAACGTAAACTGGGTGACCGCTTTGCAGAACACCTGCGGTCTGTCCGCAAGAATGACCCAAACCTCCCTGTCGCTTGCCATTTTAACACTCCACCCTGCTCTCTTGCCCACATGTCTGTCCTTGGCTTGCTGCATTGTTCCAGTGAAGCCCAACGCAAACTGGAGGAACAGCACCTCATCTTCCGACTAGGCACTTTACAGCCTTCCGGACTGAATATTGAATTCAACAACTTTAGGTCGTGAGCTCCCTCCCCTATCCCCACCCCCTTTCTGTTTCCCCCCTTTTTTCCCCTTTTTTTTCCCTATAAATTTTATAGATTTTTCTTTTCCCACCTATTTCCATTATTTTTAAATATTTTAAAATCTTTTATGGTCCCCCCACCCCCACTAGAGCTGTACCTTGAGTGCCCTACCATCCATTCTTAATTAGCACATTCGTTTAGATAATATCACCAACTTTATAACTTTAACACCTATGTGTTCTATTGTACCATTGTCACTGACATCTTTTGATGATCTGCTTCTATCACTGCTTGTTTGTCTACACAAGCACCTCTGTCTCTCTCTCTCTCTCCGCCCCCCCACACACACACCTTAAACCAGCTTATATTTCAACTCTTTCTTGGACTCGAAATCAAGTTCTGTCGAAGGGTCATGAGGACTCGAAACGTCAACTCTTTTCTTCTCCGCCGATGCTGCCAGACCTGCTGAGCTTTTCCAGGTAATTCTGTTTTTGTTTCCCTTAAATGCTATTCACCTGAACTGAAGGTACACAACCTGGTTCTCCAGGGGTCAATGTTAGGATCACTACTTCTCTTGCTCTATATGAATGAATGGTTTTGGTGAAGAGGGCATAATTTGAAAATATGCTGATGGCTCAAGCCTTTTAAGATTTGTGATCTGTGAGGAGGATAGTGAGAGACTTCAAGAGGATACAGACAGGCTGGTGAACGGGCAGGCAAGGAACAGATGAAATTTAATGCAGAGACGTGTGAAGTGATTTATTTTAGAAGGAAAAACAAGGAGAGACAATAGAAGTTTGGTCCCTGGGATGTGAGGGTTGTCCTGTTTTGAGAGGCGGAGTAAACTGGGTCTATATTCTTTGGAGTTTGGAAGAATGACAGGTGATCTGATTGAAATGTTCAAGATTCCGAAGGGTGTTTGGCAGGGTGGATACTGAGAGATTGTTTCCATTGGTTGTGGAATCTAGAACACGGGGGGGCACATTCTCAGGATAAGGGGATGATCATTTAGGACCGAGATGAGGAGAAATTTCTTCACTCAAAGGGTTGTGAATCTTTGGAATTCTCTACCCCAGAGGGTTGTGGATGCTCCACCGTTGGCTATAGTTAAGGCTGGGATGGACAGATTTTTGGTCCCTAGGGGAATTAAAAGATGATGCTGCCAGACCTGCTGAGTTTGTCCAGGTAATTCTGTTTTGCTAAAAGATAGGGGAAGTGGGTAGGAAAATGGAGTTGAAGCCCAATGTCAGCCATGATTGCATTGAATGGTGAAGCAGGCTTGATGGGCCGAATAGTCTCCCCTTTCTCCTATCTCATGCTTTTACGTTCTCACACAATAAAGGATCATATTCTAAAGTGGGTGCAGGAACAGAGAGACCTGGGGCCACACAGTGGTAGAACAGGGTGAGAAAGTGGTTGAAAAGGGATGTGGGATCCAGGGTTTTATAAGTAGAGGCGTAGAGTACAGGAGAAAGGACGTGATAATGAACCTGTATAAAACACTGGTCAGATCAGCTGAGGTATTGTGCCAGTTCTGGGCACCACACTTTAAAAAAGGATGTGAAGGCTTTAGAAACAACTGGAGAAATACCACCAGAGGTGACTTCACCAGATCCTCCATATCCAGTGGTGAGAAAGGCTGTCCCACAGCAGCATCCTGTCCCAAACCAACTTGCCCAACATTGAGGTACTAATCACTCCAAACCAGCTCCGCTGGGCAGGACATTTCATTCGTATGCCCTGACACCAGGACTCCCAAAGCAACTGCTCTACTCAGAACGCTGTCCACAGCAGGAGACTCCCAGCGGGACAGTGGAAACATTTTAGGGATGTCCTCAAAGCATCCCTGAAGATAGCAAACATCCCCACTGACCCATGGGAGTCCCTGGCTTGTTACTGACCAAAACGGAGAAGGTTCATTTGGGAAGGCAGTGAGCACATCGAGGGACTTCATCAGGAACGTGCAGAGGCAAAGTCGAGGTGTCAGAGGGAGCACATAATCCTCCAAACAGCCCATCTACCCAACCCTTAGAGTCTGCAGATTGTACATTGCGCTTAACAGCCTCTCAGAACCCATCGAACCCGGAGTGGAAGCAAATCAACCTCATTCCCGAGGGATTGCCTAAGAAAAGGAGGGTTTTATAGAGGGTGTTGAATAGATTTCTGAGAATGGTTCCAGGGATGAGAGAGTTCAGTTATGTGGAAGGATTGCAGAAGCTGGGACCCTACTCCTTGGGGAAGGTCAAGAGGAGATTTGATAGAGGTTTTGAAAATCACGAGGGGTCTGGACCGAGTGGATAGGGAGAAACGCTCCCATTGGTGGAAGGATTGAGAACAAGATAGCATGGATATGAGTTGAATGGTAAAAGAGCCAAAGGTGACATGAGGAAAATCTTTTTTATGCGGCGAATGGTTAGGATCTGGAATGCGCTGCCCAAGAGTGTGGTGGAGGTCAATTTAATTGAGAGAATTGTATAAATACCTGAAGACAAAAAAATTAGACCTCTAGGGGAAAAGTCAGGACAGTGGGACTAACTGAGTTGCTCTCGCAGAGAGTAACCATTCCAAGATTCTAAGTGCAGATCAACATGGAATTTTATTCTCCAGTAACCCTATAAAACACACAAGCAAATCCTTTCATAATGGCCTCACTGCAGAGTGAGTTAGTACTGATGTCTCGATACCTTGTTCTATAAAGACCATAAGACATAGGAGCAGAAATTAGGCCATTCGGCCCATCGAGTCTGCTCCACCATTCAATCATGGCTGATAAGTTTCTCAACCCCATTCTCCCGCCTTCTCCCCGTAACCTTTGATCCCCTTACCAATCAAGAACCTATCTATCTCGGTCTTAAATACACTCAATGACCTGGCCTCCACAGCCTTCTGTGGCAATGAATTCCATAGATTCACCACTCTCTGACTAAAGATGTTTCTCCTCATCTCTGTTCTAAAAGGTCTTCCCTTTACTCTGAGGCTGTGCCCTCGGGTCCTAGTCTCTCCTACTAATGGAAACATCTTCCCCACGTCCACTCTATCCAAGCCTTTCAGTATTCTGTAAGTTTCAATCAGATCCCCCTTCATCCTTCTAAACTCCATCGAGTATAGACCAAGAGTCCTCAAACGTTCCTCATATGTTAAGCTCTTCCCCCATTCGCTGATTGAATCGGCTCTTCCCCCATTCGCTGATTGAATCGGCTCTTCCCCCATTCGCTGACTGACTCAGCTCTGCATTTAGTCGTTGGCTGGTGCTCCTTTCTCCTGTACCAGTCTGGTTGGTGTGAGCAGTCGATGCTTTTGGCCCAGTGAGACATTATTAGCTATTATTTCATTGTTTGAACACACAGGGAAACCAAATAAATCTCTTGTGCTCCAAAGTGATTTACAATGAGGTGCATTAACTATTAATTCTCAGCATCCAGTGTATTCTGTATATAGTAATCAATAATAGAATTGATTAACTAATGTCTATAACAAGGTTCTTTTTCCTGTAGCTTTATCTCTCGTGTTTTGCTTGTCAATGACAATATGATACGTCAGGAACTCTGCAGTGAAATTTTGCAGAATTGGCCTTTTAAATTTTGAGGAATATCTGTCAGAACTAATTCCATCTGGTGGGATCATATCAACATCCCAGAACTTGTCAATATGGATAAAGGAAATGAACGGCTGAGTACTTTCTGTTTATAAAGCTGTGATCACCTAGGTTTAATGCTAAGTATTGTACTATGAATAAACTGGACAGTTAATGAGGAGGCACAAATGTTTGAATCTCCTCTGTCACGCACACACATGCATATGTATCACTGTGCACGTGTGGGCTAATTTGATTGTCCATTGTAGCTGGGATGTTGTCAGCAAATCTAATGCCTGGTGATGTTCGGTTAAACACTTGACTTCATAGCTTCAAGGGCAGAACTGCATTTGCAAGCAGGGCTGCATGTATTCAGTGCTGGACAATTTTTGCACATAAACCCTCCCTTGTATTTGAAGATTGGGTAACATAAAAAAAAACAACCCACCTGCTCGGTCGCTCCAGTCAAAGGTCAACTTCCTCCCCCCACCCCCACCTGTCCTGGCCAACTTTTAACCCTCAGCCAACATCAGACAAAAACATTGGCTATTTATTGTTATTGTCATTTGTGGGATCTTGCTGTGCCCAAATTAGCTGCCATGTTTCCCCCCATTACACCAGTGAGTGCAGGTCAAAGGTGCTCTGATGCAGGTAATGCTCTTGAATTGTCCCCAGCCAAGAAAAGACTGATAGAAATGTAAGTCCTTACCTTTTAGTTTCTTTTACTTTCGATCCAAATGGACACATTAACAGATGACCCCTGCTGAATAAAAGTGCTAACTGGACAATGAAATGTCCTCTAGCAACCCACCCTGGTCCCCACCCCCAATTCAAATGATTTTTCTTGAGTAGTTAGGCCCGTGGTATCACCCCATTGGCTGGTTATGTTCACTTGGTACTAACTCCTTGACCTCTGCCAATCCTTCCAGGGATGTGGGCGTTGCTGCCAAGGGGACAATCATTGTGCGTTATCTAACTTCACCTTTTAACACGGCTGAGTGACTTGCCAGGCCATTTCAGAGTCAGCCACATGTTGTGGGTCTGGAGTCACATACGGACCAGACCAGATAAGGACGGCCTAGAGGACATCAGTGAACCAGATGGGTTCCTACAACAATCCAACAGCTTCATGGTCACTATTTTTAGTAATACTCCAACCCACAGCTGTGAGGTTTGCAATGATGTCAACTTCTCGCTCTCCACTCCTTTCTCATTCTCATCTTCAACTCCCAAGAACATCCTGTGTGGTTATTGTAGGTGGGAGAGTGCCTGGGCCAGAGCTCTCTGTGCCACAACAGGCTCTCCTTTATTCTCTGGATGTGACTATTGCTGGCAAGCCTGATATTTATCTTCCATCCTTAATTGCTGGTGAGCTGCCTTGGTCTATGTGGTGTAGGTACACCCACAGTGCTGTTAGGGAGGGAGTTCCAGGGTTTTGACCCAGCGACAGTGATATATTTCCAAGTCAGGATGGTGAGTGACTTGGAGGGGAACTTGGTGGTGGTGTTCCCATGTGTCTGCTGCCCTTGTCTTTCTAGGTGGTAGAGGTCATGGGTTTGGAAGATGCTGTTGAAGGAGCCTTGGTGAGTTCCTGCAGTGCATCTTGTAGATGGTACACACACTGCTGCTACTGTGCATTTGTGGTGGAGGGAGTGAATATTTGTGGTGCCTCCTCTTAAAACCTGCAAGCAATGTTCCCTATAAATTAGTTTTGGGGTGCACAGGGGGATTTGTTTATGCCGGTGCTGCCTTTGGATTTTTTTCTGCACAGTTGCGCATGTGGTAATTGAAGGGGACCGGTTTGCACGCAGGCTTGTGGGTGTTTCCTGGATCTTGCAGCACCATTGCAGCTCTGAGGGAGTATTGTCAAGAAGCCCGGGGTGTGGGGGCGGGGGGGTGGTTTATGGGGGTTAGGGGCCAGCTTGATTTCCAGGTTCTGGTGAGATTAACCCTGTAGAGTTAATTGACTTTATTTTAGCATCATCAAACTGTGATTGGTTCAATCAAGTGAATACAGCAGGGTCACTTTGAAATGGCGTTGCAGTGTGCCGCTTTAAGACAACATGGTTTTATTGACCGAATACATTTAACGTGCCGTTCTGAACATGACGTTTGAGTGCAGATATTTCAGGAAGGTTGTCCTTGGTGTGTGGGTGGTCAGCTGAGCACGTGTTTTATGTAACAATATCCTGAAGCTCAAGTCTGTCACGTTTGATCACAGTGTAATAACTGCTGTCCTCAGCACCCTACAGTGGGGTCTCTGTCTGACTGGCGTCGTCTGTAAACCTCCCACCCGGCTTCACATTCATTGACCAACATCCGATGTACAGAAGGCATTACAGTCCTGGATCTGTAGAAGGACAATTTCTGTGAACGGAGTCCAATAACATACTGGGTCTGACAATAATCCTCCTCAGTCCTTTTTGAAAGTTTGAACTGCCCTTTCAGGCAGGGGGAGCGCCAACCCCAGATCATAACACAAAGCAAAAAAAAAAAAAATCTGCAGATGCCGGAAATGTGAGATAAAAACAGAAAATGCTGGAAACACCGTGCAGGTCAGGCAGCATCTGTGGAGAGGGAAACAGAGTTGGTGTAGGACTTTTACTTGTGGATGCAGGTTTGGAGGTGGCTGGAGACATGGGAGAACCATGGGGGGAACCAAGCAGTTCCACAGGTTGATCTGCTGCTGGACCCCTTGTGTACACCTTTGCTACGTCCAGACTCGACTGATTCAACGTTGCTGAAAAAAGAGAGACATGCTATCGAAGTGTTTTGTCTTGCACTCATCAGGACAGATTGACAAGAATACCAAATCTCAAAGGGAACAACAATCTATACTGCATGGGAAGAGTGCGCTGGTTGGTTGGCAAGTGGACTTTGATTGGTGGAGGTGTTGCCATAGAGAATGCACCAGGGAGCTGTTAACTGCCAAGCTTTTCTTGCAAATCTGTCCTGATGCGTACAAGTCAAAAAGTTTTGACAGCATGTCTCTTTTTCTCAGCAATGCTCCAGTTCTGTATTACCAAGTGACTATTTATTCCAGTGTTCTCCAGGTCTGCCTGTCATCCACCACCCTCCATCAACTTGAGCTCACCCAAAACTCTGCTGCCTGTATCCTAACCTGTACAAAGTCCTGTTCACCAGCTACCCCTGCGCTCGTGGATTTACATCGGCTCCCAGTTAAACAATACCTCCATTTTAAAAAGATCTTCCTGCCGCCTCCTCCGACCCTAAAACCAGCCAAGATCGCTGCTTTCCACCAATTGTGGCCTCTTGTGTATTCCCTGTTTTCATTGCCCCACTATTGGTGGCCGTGCCTTTAGCTGCGGGGACCCCGAGCTCTGGAATTCTCTCCCTAGACTTCTCCGCCCTTGTTTCAGAAGCTGGATAAAACTGACCTCTTTGACCCAAGCTTTTGGTCACTGGTCCGAATATTTCATCGTGTGTCTGTTTGGAGATGGGTCCCGTGGACTATCCATTAAATGAAAGGCGCTATATAAATACAGATTGCCGTTCTCAAATGTTTTTTTTCACTAATGTTGGAATAGTTGAAGAGGTCACCTGGTCAGCTCGCTGTTCTCACTCCTGTGGCTGTAATGTAGGAATGGCACTCAGCATTTTTAAATCCAAGAAGGTTAAGGCTGTGGAGAGCAGGTGAATTCTGCAACATTACCCTGGGGGGTATAGAAAACTCTGGCAGCTGCAGCTCTCCCCACCGTTTCCAAGGATACTTTGCTCACCCTAGACAGCGATTTGTTTTTATTCTGGATGGCAAGTTCCAGATTCCCCTGAAAAGGGAGAGTTCACGTGTTGAAATGGTTGGGTACTGTAACCTTTAAGGACTTGATTCAGTTGCTAGTTTCTAGAATAGATCCTCCTGCCTCACACCCCAGGGCTGTGACTGACATTGTCCATTGCAGAAAGGAGGCAACACAAGGCATCAGACATGAACACATTAGCGTGTGTACTGACAGGACAGTGCACACTGTTAAAGCAAACACTGAGCTCCTAATGGCAAGCTGTTCAAACAGCATTAATCCATAGTGCACCCGCTCACAAATACAACACTGAATTTACCAGACCTTTCAGAAGTGAAATTAGGAAGTAATTTTACACACAGAGCCTTGTCGATGTTTGGAGCTCTCTCCTGCAAATGGCAATTGATGCTGGATCAATCGATCTGCAGCTCCCCTGCCCGTCTTCAAAGTAATGTCAAGGAATCTTTTACACCCTCTGCAAGGGAGCTTAAAGTCTCACCTGACAAACAGAATTTCCAAAGCAGCACTCCCTCAGCACTGACCCTGTGACAGTGCAGCACTCCCTCAGTACTGACCCTCCGACAGTGCGGCGCTCCCTCAGCACACCCTCTGACAGTGCAGGGCTCCCTCTGTACTGACCCTCCGACAGTGCAGCACTCCCTCAGCACTGAACCTCCGACAGTGCAGCATTCTCTCAGTACTGACCCTGTGACAGTGCAGCACTCCCTCAGTACTGACCCTCCGACAGTGTGGCACTCCCTCATCAATGACCGTCCGACAGTGCAGCACTCCCTCAGTACTGACCTTCTGACAGTGCAGCACTCCTTCAGCAATGAACCTCTGACAATGTGGCACTCCCTCAGTACTGACCCTCTGACAGTGCAGCACTCCCTCAATACTGACCCTCCGACAGTGTGGCACTCCCTCAGTACTGACCCTCTGACAGTGCAGCACTCCCTCAGCAATGACCCTCTGACAGTGCAGCACTCCCTCAGTACTGACCCTCTGACAGTGCAGCACTCCCTCAGTACTGACCCTCTGACAGTGCAGCACTCCCTCAGCAATGACCCTCTGACAGTGCAGCACTCCCTCAGTACTGACCCTCTGACAGTGCAGCACTCCCTCAGTACTGACCCTCTGACAGTGCAGCACTGCCTCAGTACTGACCCTCCGACAGTGCGGCACTCCCACAGCACTGCACTGAAGTGGTGTCTCTTCAGTAAGACTTGACTCCATCACCTTCTGACTCAGGCGAGAATGTAATCAGTGAGATAAAGCATTTTTTTAAAAACCCTGTCTGTTTGTTTTCATTTCCTTTGAAGCAGTTTGTTTATTAGAGATGCCAGAGTGGGGGCCATATAGATGGTGGGACTCATGTGATATAACCTTTAGGAATACATCCACCTAGAGTTGGGAAGCGCAGTGTGGATGCCAGAGTGGATTTGCCAGTACCTGCAGTAGGTGAGCCGGTGATATGCCTGAGTCCCACGGAGAGAAAGGGGAAACATTATCTGGAGAAAAGGAGATGAGGGGTGGCCTGAAAGGGATTGTTCAAATTCTGAAAGGGGGGTTGATAGTGTAGTCGCAGAGAAGGTGTTTTCACCTGTGAGGAGACCAGAACTAGGGACCATAAATATTAACAGTCTCTCATAAATTGAACCGGGGAATTCAGGAGAAACGTCTTTATCCAGAGAGCGGTGGGAACGTGGAACTCACTACCACAGGGAATAGCTGAGGTGAATTGTAGCGTAGATGCATTAAACTGGGACCTGGAGAAATGCTTGGTGGAGAGTGCACTAGGGGGATTATGAACAAGGGGGGAGCGTAAACACTAATATAAAGCAGATGGGGCGAATGGCCTGTTTCTGTGCTGTAAATCATTTGTAATTCTATGTAAGGTTTGTTCTGAATATTGAAAACACTGCCAAGACAAATTATTGCTTTAAACAAAACAGAAAACGCTGGAAAAACTCAGGTCTGGCAGCATCTGTGGTGAGACAGTCAGAGTTAACATCTCAGCTCTGTCTGACCTGCTGAGTTTTTCCAGCATTTTCTGTTTTTATTTCAGATTTCCAGCATCCGCAGTATTTTGCTTTTAAATTATTGCTTTTATTTGCATTGGGCTGTAGATCATCCCAGGCAGTTATACAGGTCCTGCCCACCCTTCCCCTACTGACACTGACATCACTGACGGTGGAGTTTTTTTGAAAAACTGATCCAATATTGGCTCTCACTGTCAGCCAGGACTGGGACAGCATCAAATCCTTCAACTGTCGAAGACCAACTAGCGCCCTGAACTGAAATACAGGCTGCACGGTCAGGAGCCTGGTTATCAACAAACAACAGCTCCCTGTTCCCTGGCATGTTTGAGATCCGCTGTCTCACTGTGGCCCTGTGATTATACTTTAATATCCTGTCTGGGATTCACCTCAGTGAATCCAGGAATTGTGGAAACGAATCATTGCCACTAGAGGTAAGAAATCTTGTTGTCATAAAGAGTGTTTTAGGATAAAAGCCACCAGCTTTATCTTTGCTCTCTCTATGCTTCGTGTGAATGTCAGGTTAATAACTTCATTGTGACTGGGCTCGTGATGTGACTGGGTTAGTGACTGGGTTAGTGACTGGGCTAGTGATGTGACTGGGTTAGTGACTGGGCTAGTGATGTGACTAGTTTAGTGACTGGGTTAGTGATGTGACTAGTTTAGTGACTGGGTTAGTGATGTGATTGGGTTAGTGACTGTGTTTGTGCCTGGGTTAGTGACTGGGCTCGTGATGTGACTGGGTTAGTGACTGGGTTAGTGACTGGGTTAGTGACTGGGTTAGTGACTGGACTAGTGATGTGACTGTGTTTGTGCCTGGATTAGTGACTGGGCTCGTGATGTGACTGGGTTAGTGACTGGGTTAGTGATGTGACTGGGTTAGTGACTGGGTTAGTGACTGGGCTCGTGATGTGACTGGGTTAGTGACTGGGTTAGTGATGTGACTGGGTTAGTGACTGGGTTAGTGACTGGGCTCGTGATGTGACTGGGTTAGTGACTGTGTTAGTGACTGGATTAGTGATGTGACTGGGTTAGTGACTGGGTTAGTGACTGGGCTCGTGATGTGACTGGGTTAGTGACTGTGTTAGTGACTGGGTTAGTGATGTGACTGGGTTAGTGATGTGACCGAGCTAGTGACTGGGTTAGTGACTGGGTTAGTGATGTGAACTCAGTACTTTTCACTTTAATAAACCATAACTGCTGGGAATGCTGGGTAGGATGGCAGCTTTACTGAGAGAGTTAGTGTTTCAGCCTGATGACCTCACAGCTCTTTGCTGTCTAATATTTCAGTGTTGCTGCATCCAAAATATCTATAGTAAAACTACCTTGAAATGCAAAATGGGTGAAAGTTATGCTATCCTTATAGTTACCGAGATAGAGGGGGAGGGGGCGGAGTCCAGGACACGGGGACATTACCATAAAATCCGAGCCGGGGTGATGTCAGGAAACACTTACTCAGACACGGGGGCAGGTGGGAATCTGAAACTCTCTCCCCGAAAACGCTGTTGAGGATGGGGGTCAACTGAAAATGTCAAAAGTGAGAAGGATAGATTTTGTCTGGCAAGGGTGTGAAAGGTTATGGAAGTACATGGGATGTGATATGTGCGACTCCTGTTTTTGATGTGTAACTGAGAGCTTTACTGTGACATTGCTGCAGCTCCCTTGGATGACGCGTTGGTTCATATCTCAGGGAAAAGAGACAATACAATGGACTAAGGTGAAAACGTGAGTTGTTAAGGGGAGTGTCAGGCGCTGGGAGGTGGTGGGCAGTAGGGGTGAGATGGTCCTCTCCAGACGAAGGCCCTTCTCTGCAGGGAGACTGACGAAGGCTGCCCTTGTTTGTTTGTGATTGTAAATCTTTACTTGGCAGAGTGCCGGACTTACCCCACGAGAAGACTAAATTAAAACGCATCAGCAACTCCCCCTGTGACGAAGGGAATCATTGGCGAGGGTGCAGGCAGCGGCCAGCGGATGTAACCTTGCTGCTGACCCGCGACGGAGTCTGTCCACACATTCCCTGCTCCCTGCGAGAGGAGTGGCACACAGCTCAGCGTGACCGCAGGTTGCGGATGTCGGAGTTGCTGGCAGGATGTCAGCCTCTCTCCCAACTGGAAAGAAAAGCGTCACCCCGGACAAAACCGAGCTGGTGTCAGAGCTGTGGAGGAGGCGGGAGTGGACAGCCCGTTAAACCCACTGCTCAACCACTCGCCCCCTTCATTTGCAGCTGCTGTTGTTCAGAGTGAGGCCACTGGCTGAGTGAACACTCGCACCGGGAACTGAGACAGCCACTGGCTGAGTCAAAACTCTCCTGTCTGCACCTTGAATGGAGAAGGTGGCCTGTTCACTGTGCGAGCTCCATTCAAATAGTGAATGAGATGAGGGAGAGAGTCTTGCATTTACATAGCACCTTTCACAATTTGAAGAAGTCCCTAAACGCGTGCCAATTGAATACTTTTGAAGTGCAATCACTGTCATCATGTAAGAAACACAACAGTCAATTTGTGCACAGCAAGCTCCCACAACCAACAATGCAGCTAATCTTGTGATGTTAATTAAGGGATTGATATTGGCCCCAGGACACTGGGGCAAACTTCCCTGTTCTTATTTGAAACATTGCCAATGGATCCTTTATACTCACCTAAAAGGGCAATAGGACATCAATTTCACATCTGATCCAAACCACAGTGCCTCCAACAGTGCAGCACTCCCTCAGTACTGACCCTCCAACAGTGCAGCAGTCCCTCAGTACTGACCCTCCGACAGTGCAGCACTCCCTCAGTACTGACCCTCTGACAGTGCAGCACTCCCTCAGTACTGACCCTCTGACAGTGCAGCACTCCCTCAGTACTGACCCTCTGACAGTGCAGCATTCCCTCAGTACTGACCCTGCAACAGTGCAGCACTCCCTCAGTACTGACCCTCCGACAGTGCAGCACTCCCTCAGTACTGACCCTCTGACAGTGCAGCACTCCCTCAGTACTGACCCTCCGACAGTGCAGCACTCCCTCAGTACTGACCCTCTGACAGTGCAGAACTCCCTCAGTACTGACCCTCCGACAGTGCAGAACTCCCTCAGTGCTGCAGTGTCGAGGGTCAGTACTGAAGGAGTGCTGCACTGTCGGAGGGTCAGTGCTGAGGTAGCGCCGCATCCAACAGCTTACCCTCACTCCTGTGACGTGGCACTGAACTGAGATTAGAGTTGGCATGGTGCTTGGACTCCGAGGTGTGAGCACCTGATTCACAGCTGAAACCTGAAATGAGAGAAGTTTCAGTTTGTATTTTTACCTCCATTGTGGCCACCAATGTGGCTGAAAAAGTAAAACTGGGGACATCCAGAATTTTATTCTCTAATCCTCTGTATAAGGTAATTATTCCTTCCATACAGAGCTAGCTGAGTTGGTTAGTGTGTGGTGCAGAATGAGGCACTGGTTGGGTTCAGTCACTGTGGCAGGTGAGGTAGTTTGTGCTTTGTCCCTTCGTGATATCCTAACATAAACAACGATTAGCGACTCTGGGACAATGGGGCTGTTATAAAGAGAGTTTCCTTCCATACACACCGTGATCTCTGTGAATATGACAGTAACTTTCTGCATGGGTTTTATCTCTGCTACTCACTGCAATTATTTAAACTCTCCCTAATGCCTTCTCATCTGTTAAGTAATTATACAAGAGCCTTGCTCTGAACTTTAAGTAAGTCTTTATTTAGACTTTACTAGATTAATACAGCTAACAGAGCTTTAAAAATAATTGCCCTTATATGAGGTTGTTAATGGCAGTGAGTGAGGGAGGAGCCTGCTGGATCTTATCAGAATAATCTTCCTTTTCCACTCCGAGGTCAGAGAGAGCTCGATACTGGAGATTAAAGATTCATTCTATTTCTGGACTGTAGCTTGCGTTGACCACACTTACAGAATGTGACTGCTAAAGAGAGTGTGCGCAGCTAGGGACTGATTCGTTTGGAAAGACGGTGCAGATTGTAGTGTGGTCGGCGTTTAGCCGTTTAATGATCGTGTTACCTTCTGGTGACCAGACTGTGGGCTAAGATTAGGACCGGTCGTTCTGCTGGGCGGGATTTAATTGGGGATGAAACTCTGTTGCGATGAAAACGAGCCTTTATTTCGAGAGGGAAGAGGAGCCGAGAATGTCTGAATCATCGGCAGGTCTGGTACAGAAACTTGAAAAATGTTTTGACACCAGCAGGAAATTCCCTTTTCGCTGACGAGACCATTCCACCACCCCCCCACCCCACCCGACCCCACCCCACCCCACCCCAGTCCTCAAGCTGCTCCTCCCCGTCTTTGAGCTGGTCCCCCTCCCCCCAGTCCTCGAGCTACACTGGCCGAATCGAAGACAAGATCCTGAGGGGGTGGAGGACTTCACTCTGACAACTTCCTGAAGCTTTCAGTGAGGGGAGGGGTAAGGGGTTAGAATTTAAAATATTTGGAAATGGGAAAAGATCAGAAAGATGTCACTGGCTCAAAATCTCTAAGATCTAATGGTTCCACCATGGTCACCAGTAATTTATTGTCGGTGTGAACTGGGATCTTCCAACTTGCAGCCAAAGGTCAGAGATGAGTTTGCAGCGTCTGCATCCAGCTTTCTGATTCCTGCTCCTGATCTAATACTTGTAGCGTTAGGAAAGAAATTGAGAGGGTCAATAAAGAGAAACTTTCTTTTTCCACTGACGGCATTGTCTAGGATAAGGAGACATAACTTTAAAAATCAGAGCCCAAACCATTTGGAAGAGGAGCTGGGGAACACTGCTCCAATCAAAGGGCAGGAGAAGTGTATAACTCCCTCCCACAATAAGCAGAAAATGCTGGGTTCAATTGATCTTTTTAATCTGAGATCAATAAACTTTTGCTAGACACAGGTGCAAAGGGATATGGAGCCTAAGGCAGGTGGATGGTGTTAGGATGCAGATCAGCCATGATCCCATTGAATGGTGGAACAGATTCGAGGGGCTGAATGGTCTCCAGTTCCTACGATCTCTGTCCAATGTACACGCAGTCCTCCCTGTGGACTGATATCCCATTATGTCATGTTATTGTCGGTGGTGTGGCAGTAACCAAATGTTTCTGAGAAAAGAGACCTGCTGTTGAAGCTTTTCATCTTGCACTCATCAGGACAGATGCAAGAATACCAAATTTCAAAGGGAGCAACAATTTATATTGCATAAGAAAAAGGTGCTGATTGGTTGACAAGTCGACTTTGGCTAATACACAATTGGAAAAATTCAATCAATAATTTACCTGTTCTTAATTCAGGATCCTTGCAAACCTGTTCTGATGAGTTTGAGATGAAAAACTTCTCCAGCATGTCTGTTTTCTCAGCAATGCTCATACTTCAGTTAATGTTTGGTTAACCACTGATGGAGGATAGATGCCCCCAGACATTAGGGACTGAGAGACTGTCAGAAAGACCTGCAGACAGATACCCACCACTCTGTTACTGACCAGGATTCCACATTCGGACAGTTAAACATAAAGACCATCAGTCAGCATCGTGGGGCTTAACCCAGCTCATTTGCCATCTCTTAACAGTGTTTCCCTGTTTCTAGAGCAACTCTTTGTCCTTAATCACATAGAATTTTTGCAAAGTCCCTGTAATGGATTAGCAATAAGGGAGGTATATCTGTCCTATCTCATGATGGGACAATCCCTGACTGTCCTCTGTACAGTGGCACTGCTGCTCAGTGAGGCTTTTCTCAACGACACTTAGAGATGAGCAACAAGTGTTGGCCCTGCCACTGACGCCCACATAAATCTTTGGCAGGTAGAGGACTTGTCTCATCAGCCACAGGCTTCTTTAGTAACTTTTTAAACATTTATTGACTTCTTCCTAACTTTTTCACTTGTGGCTATAGAATTAAGAATGAAATGATCTCTGTCCAATGTACACACAAGCTGAATGCTGATCTGTACAGTGTACATGCAGGCTGAATGCAGATCTGTACAGTGTACACACAAGCTGAATGCTGATCTGTACAGTGTACATGCAGGCTGAATGCAGATCTGTACAGTGTACACTCAGGCTGAATGCAGGTCTGTACAGTGTACACACCGGCTGAATGCAGATCTGTACAGTGTACACACAAGCTGAATGCTGATCTGTACAGTGTACATGCAGGCTGAATGCAGATCTGTACAGTGCACACACAGACTGAACGCAGATCTGCCAAGTGTACAGGCAGGCTGAATGCAGATCTGTATAGTACATAAGCAGGCTGAATGCAGATCTGTCCAGTGTACACGCAGGCTAAATGCAGATCTGTATAGTGCACATGCAGGCAGAATGCAGATCTGTACAATGTACACGCAGGCTGAATGCAGATCTGTACAGTGTATACGCAGGCTGAATGCAGATTGGTGCAGTGTACACGCAGGCTAAATGCAGATTTGTACAGTGTACACGCAGGCTGAATGCAGATCTGTACAGTGTACACGCAGGCTAAATGCAGATCTGTACAGTGTACACGCAGGCTGAATGCAGATTTGTACAACGTACATTCAGGCTGAATGCAGAGATGTCCAATGACTGTGAAGTATTAAGATTTGCTGAAACAGCTGATGAACAATGCAGGATTTTCCACATCTATTATCCTCACACTGACTGATGCAGCATTTTTAAATCGCTGACTTCTAGACACATACAGTTCAGCAGCTGTTAGATAGAAAGCAGACAGTGTTTGTCACAGTTAGCTCAAACATCAGGCCCATTGCTGAGTCTGTAATATTTGGAGAGAGAAGATCTCAGATTGCAGACATCATGGATGGAAAATGATCAGAAAATTTCCGGAGCAGCCCGAAACCTACCCGCACATTCCTAACCTGTAACGTCCCTGTACTGGGCTGCAAATAGACTTCGCTTGAACTGAGCCAGCGCTCGCTCAACAGCGACACAAAAGGTGCTGGAAATCTGAAATAGAAACAGAAAGTGCTGGAAATAATCAGCAGGTCAGGCAGCATCTGTGGAGAGGGAAATAGAGTTAACACTTCACGTCAATGACCCTTCATCAGAACTTAACGGCAATTAACCTCCAGCTTTAAAGCAGAATGATATTGTGAATTATTTGGTACAATATTCTTGTTGTTATGAAACTGAGCCCTATACAACTTACTGTGAGCAATGTAATGGAAGGTTGTGCCCTATATGTGTATAAAAATATCGTTAATGTAAAAATATTGATTCACCCGTCTATCTTTATTGAAAGTTGTATCCCCTGGTCATTCCCAATCTATTAAACTGGAATAATCTATCAATAAGGACTCCAACCATCCCTTTCATTACTTTATAAACCACTGTTTGGCCCCCTCTCAATCTAAGAAGTAAAATGCTGCAGGTGGTGGAATTCTGAAATAAAAACCAAACAGGCTGTTAATACTCAGCAGACCAGGGCAGCATCTGTGAACACAGAGCCAGAGCCAACGTTTCACACAATCACACAGTGCAGAAGAGGCTCTTCAGCCCATCGAGTCTGCGCTGACACGCTTCAGTCACCAGCCTTTCATTGGAGACTCCAAGTCTACGCTGCTCTAATGTAAACAGGACCCTGAGCCTATCTGATCTGGGCAGTTGAGGTTCCTTAAGTCAGGAATCATTATCCGAGTTAAAAACAAAGAAAACTGCGGATGCTGGAAATCCAAAACATAAACAGAATTACCTGGAAAAACTCAGCAGGTCTGGCAGCATCGGCGGAGAAGAAAAGAGTTGACGTTTCGAGTCCTCATGACCCTTCGACAGAACTCAAGTTCTGTTGAAGGGTCATGAGGACTCGAAACGTCAACTCTTTTCTTCTCCGCCGATGCTGCCAGACCTGCTGAGTTTTTCCAGGTAATTCTGTTTTTGTTTATCATTATCCGAGTCACGGCTTGAACATTTCCCGAGATCACGCTATGACCCATAACATGAGAGGAACAAAACCCCGAACTCCAGGTGCAGTCTGACATAGAAACATAGAAACGAGGAGCAGGAGGAGGCCATTCGGCCCTTCGAGCCTGCTCCCCCATTCATTATGATCATGGCTGATCATCCCACTCAATAACCTGCTCCCACTTTCTCCCCATACCCTTTGATCCCTTTCACCCCAAGAGCTATATCTAACTCCTTCTTGAAAACATACAATGTTTTGGTCTCAATTACTTTCTGTGGTAGCGAATTCCACAGGCTCACCACTCTCTGGGTGAAGATATTTCTCCTCATCTCAGTCCTAAATGGTCTACCCCATATCCTCAGACTGTTACCCCTGGTTCTGGACTCCCCCACCATCGGGAACATCCTTCCTGCATCTACCCTGTCTAGTCCTGTTAGAATTTTATAGGTTTCTATGAGATCCCCCCCCCTCATTCTTCTGAACTCCAGGGAATATAATCCTAATCGACTCAATCTTTCCTCATATGTCAGTCCCGCCATCCCAGGAATCAGTCTGGAAAACTTTCGCTGCACTCCCTCTATAGCAAGTAACAATACAATTGACCTGTGACCTGTGACCTGTACAGTGACAAAAAGGCTGTCCGGAATGGAAACTCTTTCTTCAAGATTCTGAAGCAGAATGTGTCAATAACTTCAGCAAAGGTCTGACAAGCTGGGCCATTCACAGTGTGTGCACAGACTCACAGGCCATCAGGTGGATGCCCCATCCAGTGGACAACTACCCACAGCAGATTAGGGAAGGTATTTCCCCATGATGCAAAAAACAGGTGACAAGAATTTGTGAGGGTTTTTGGTATTAAAAAAAAAACAAAGACAAAATGAACCATAAACATTTTAAGATGCACTTTCTGCATTGTACGCAAGGCAGAAAACACCACACAGGCAGAAGATATGAGGGAGTCAGACTGGGGTGTATGAGAGAGTCAGACTGGGGTGTGAGAGGGAGTCAGACTGAGGTGTATGAGGGAGTCAGACTGGGGTGTGAGAGGGAGTCAGACTGGGGTGTGAGAGGGAGTCAGACTGGGGTGTGAGTGGGAGTCAGACTGGGGTGTGAGAGGGAGTCAGACTGGGGTGTGAGAGGGAGTCAGACTGAGGTGTATGAGAGAGTCAGACTGGGGTGTGTGAGAGAGTCAGACTGGGGTGTGAGAGGGAGTCAGACTGGGGTGTGAGAGGGAGTCAGACTGGGGTGTGAGAGGGAGTCAGACTGGGGTGTGAGAGAGAGTCAGACTGGGGTGTATGAGGGAGTCAGACTGGGGTGTATGAGGGAGTCAGACTGGGGTGTGAGAGGGAGTCAGACTGGGGTGTATGAGGGAGTCAGACTGGGGTGTGAGAGGGAGTCAGACTGGGGTGTGAGAGGGAGTCAGACTGGGGTGTGAGAGGGAGTCAGACTGAGGTGTATGAGGGAGTCAGACTGGGGTGTGAGAGGGAGTCAGACTGGGGTGTGAGAGGGAGTCAGACTGGGGTGTATGAGGGAGTCAGACTGGGGTGTGAGAGGGAGTCAGACTGGGGTGTGAGAGGGAGTCAGACTGGGGTGTGCGAGGGAGTCAGACTGGGGTGTGAGAGGGAGTCAGACTGGGGTGTATGAGAGAGTCAGACTGGGGTGTGCGAGGGAGTCAGACTGGGGTGTGAGAGAGAGTCAGACTGGGGTGTGCGAGGGAGTCAGACTGGGGTGTGAGAGGGAGTCAGACTGGGGTGTATGAGAGAGTCAGACTGGGGTGTGCGAGGGAGTCAGACTGGGGTGTGAGAGGGAGTCAGACTGGGGTGTATGAGAGAGTCAGACTGGGGTGTGCGAGGGAGTCAGACTGGGGTGTGAGAGGGAGTCAGACTGGGTGTATGAGAGAGTCAGACTGGGGTGTATGAGAGAGTCAGACTGGGGTGTATGAGAGAGTCAGACTGGGGTGTATGAGAGAGTCAGACTGGGGTGTGAGAGGGAATCAGACTGGGGTATATGAGGGACTCAGACTGTGGATGCAACAGATTCTCTAAGCATTGTTTTCAAACCATTGGAAAGTCAAGCAGATTTACATTGGGTAGAGTTACAAGCAGATTTACATTGGGTAGAGTTACAAACAGATTTACATTGGGTAGAGTTACAAACAGATTTACATTGGGTAGAGTTACAAGCAGATTTACATTCGGTAGAGTTACAAGCAGATTTACATTGGGTAGAGTTACAAGCAGATTTACATTGGGTAGAGTTACAAACAGATTTACATTGGGTAGAGTTACAAGCAGATTTACATTCGGTAGAGTTACAAGCAGATTTACATTGGGTAGAGTTACAAACAGATTTACATTGGGTAGAGTTACAAACAGATTTACATTGGGTAGAGTTACAAACAGATTTACTTTGGGCAGAGTTACAAGCAGATTTACATTGGGTAGAGTTACAAACAGATTTACATTGGGTAGAGTTACAAACAGATTTACATTGGGTAGAGTTACAAACAGATTTACATTGGGTAGAGTTACAAACAGATTTACATTGGGTAGAGTTACAAACAGATTTACATTGGGTAGAGTTACAAACAGATTTACTTAGGGCAGAGTTACAAGCAGATTTACATTGGGTAGAGTTACAAACAGATTTACATTGGGTAGAGTTACAAACAGATTTACATTGGGTAGAGTTACAAACAGATTTACATTGGGTAGAGTTACAAACAGATTTACATTGGGTAGAGTTACAAACAGATTTACATTGGGTAGAGTTACAAACAGATTTACTTTGGGTAGTGCCTTCTTCCCAGGATCATTAACTCTGAGCATTATCACATTAACTTTTTCAAAAGAAAGTTCCTTGGAAAAATATGGATTGACTATTTTTCAAGCAAGTGACATGTGACAACAGAAAGTTAAACAAATATCAAATTTCAGGATGGAATCGTTATATTTTGTGTTATATTCTAAATGGTTATAGCAGCCACATTCTTTTTCTTCCCTTTCACTCACAATTCTGGGCCTCCCTGCTTCTGACCTCATTACAGCCTTGGTTCAAACTTGGACAAAAGAGCTGGACTCCCGAGGTGAGGTGAGAGTGACTGCCCTTGACATTGAGGCAGCATTTGTGTGGGATTGGGGAGCCCTAGTAAAACTGGAGTCAATGGGAATCAGGGGGAAAACTCTCCGCTGGTTGGAGTCATACCCAGCACAAAGGAAGATGGTTGTGGTTGTTGGAGGTCCCAGAATGGATTGCAGCAACTCAGCAGAGCTCCTTTGACATCATCTTCCAAACTAGCGACCTCTAACCCCCAGAAGGACAAGGACAGCAGGCACATGGGAACAACATCAGCTACAAGTTCCCCTCTAAGCCACTCGCTGCTGCAGTCCAAATGGTGTAGGTCCACCCACAGTGTTCTTAGGATGGGAGTTCCAGGATTTTGACCCAATGGCAGTGAAGGAACGATGATATATTTCCAAGTCAGGATGGTGAGTGGCTTGGAGGGGAACTTGCACAGTGGCAGAAGCATTATCCAAATTCCATGCTGGTCTCCCAACGTCACTCGTAACTTGTTTATGGAATCAGTAGGACAGAATTGTAACTGCAGTGCACCATGGTGGAACAGGAAGTGGGCCCCACTCCTGCTCCCTTGCTCTTTGTTGGTTCCAAGCCATTCCAATTAGAAGTTAAAGTGCCAGTGACATGCTCAGGAGACACGTGCGATCACACAGTGGGGGAAACTTTTCAGTGGTGAAACCCATCAGCTGACAATGCTGCAGGCTTGGGGCAGGCTATAACAGAGAGTCCTGGTCAAACAGAGAGGCTCCTCATCACAGCCAAACCTGTCCTGCCCAACCCCATTGCTGTTGCTGTGCCCAGTACAGGCATAAAGACATTACAAACTTTCAAAGTATATTTTTAAAATGGATACAACTTTTAAGATGGCTGGCAACATATCCAGAGGACTTTAGCAATATCGGCTCCAGACAGACCCGAAACTCAAGCTAATACCTCATTAAAATATGGACAATCACAGGCACTTGTGAAGTTCCACAAGTGCCTTTGTTAAAGATGAGCAGAACGTGACTATCACCCACCAGCCGACTTGCCTTTCTACTTCACCAACCTCAATGTCTTTTCTGAAAGACATTCAAAAGGGTAATTTAAATTAAACAGTGTCATTCAATTTAAAAAACCATGGCTGTCTCAAAAGCCAACTTGTGAAAGGCTAAAGTACAGGATGTGAAAAAAAATCCATGACCATTCTTGGCAGGACTTTGGACTTGTAATTGGTCACATGATTAAGTCAGCCATGTTTGTTACTTGCCCTTTTAAAAAATATGTAACAGCAGAAACTGCTCAGATCAGGAACATCAGACACCACCTCAAGAAACCATCGAACCACCTGCAAGACAAGCACACAACTGAGCTAAAACAGCTATACCTTGGAACTGCGAGATGGATTCTTCCTCAGCCTGTTCCAAATTCTAGTTCATCTGAGACCTGACCTCCTGGCAATTCAGTTACAAGAAGCTTTACAGCTTACGGAGAATCCTCTGCTTTTCAGGGATCTCCACTCCAGCTAAAGCATCAATTCACCTAAGAAACTACAGGCCTGCTACAAAAGAGACCGGAATAATTCCAGATAGTAACCATTGCTTTTTTTTTTCATCTGTATTTACTCTTCATGTGTGTGATAGAGTGTGTGAAACATCGCGATTTAATAGCCAGATCAAATTGTATTGAGAAATAATAGAAAGGTTTCTCACTTACTCCTAGCTTTTGTACTCAACTCACTCTGAAGGACCTCTGTAGGTTTTTGTTTTAACAGATTTCTCAACTTGTCCTGTCTCTTCCAGCGTTTTGATCGCCTCCACTACCAGGTCTCTGTTCCTTTAAAACCTTGTTCCAGAAAGTGCCAATTACTCGGTCCCAGTCCGTGTGTAAGCTGCTTCTGATGTAAGCGTATACCATGGTACCTGTCACAAAGTGTGACTGTGCGACTAGGGGATCCCTGGCACAGTCACATTCAGTGAGCTTGTTCACACAACTGCATCCAAAGAGTGACACAGCCACATGCTTAAAACCGAGCTGCCTGCTCTATTCCATAAACAGCACCTGCAATGATACAACCTGCTGCTTCCTTACAGCGCAGTCAGTTACTTCCATCTCCGGAGCTGTGTTTTGTTTATATTTCAGTTCCTTTCCAAGGCTGATGCATTTTCTTTCAACCTCACCCTCTGACTTTTCTCTCTGAGAATCACTAGGAGTCGGATGGGTTAAATTTCTTTTGTTAACTCGCTTTCATTGTTTAAATATCCTGTAACTTCTCTTTCAGCAAAGCGCTTTTTTTTTGGCTTTTTTTCCTTGCGTTGGAGCTAAAGCGGGAGGACCAGATCTGTTCATGTTGGAGGGAAAGATACTGATTTATTAAGGTGCAAAATCGAGTTGGGTGGATATCAACATCAAACCCTAAACAGCTGCTTTCTTGCTGGGTGTGGGGGTGAGGGGGGACCGGTGGTGGGGGGCGGGGGGTTTGGGGGTAGGGGGGAGGGGCGGGTTTGGTTAAAATCGGGAGTTGCCCAGAAGGGAAAATAACAGTAAAAACTGGTAAATAAGAACACTGGTCTGAAACTGGTCTGGTATACCTTAAAATGGATTCACCACTAAAAACTGGGAAATAAGTCTTTTTCCATCTGGGTGGGGGCGGGGGTTACAGTTCAGAACTGCGATCAGACCAACAAATGGAGTCGAGTTATTTTCCTTTTGAAGCTTAGCTTCTGAACACTGACTTGTACACGACCGTTAACCCACGTGATGACACACTGATGTCAACTCTCCCATGTGCAGCCTCGCCCAGGTTACCAGCCTGTGATCTGTTCCCTTCCGGAAATTTGCTGGCTTTTATTTCTGCCGGGGATATTTGCATGGGCAGGTGAAATGTGAGGGGAGAGAGAGTTTCCATCTACACTCCCTGCATGGTAGCAACACCAACTTGCATTTATATAGCGCCTTTCACCCTGTAAGGATGTACGATCAAGGACAGTGAGTTTGGACGATGAGGATGGTTTTATGGTCCTAAAGGAGGGGAGAGAGGTTTAGGGAGGGAATTCCAGAGCTTAGGGGCTTGGCAGCTGGAAGTACGCACACCAATGGTGCAGGGGTGGAAATTAGGGACGTGGAAGAGGCTAACATGGTCGGGCAGATTGTGTTCCCGCTTGAGTTTAATCCCATTGAAATCAATGGCATGAAAGTGGGGTGAACATCCCATGGTAGTCGGCTCTGTCAGGTACCACCTGTTGTTTTTGTAGCTACTTTTCTTATCCGAAAGCAAAATCTTTTTCAGACGATATGGGAGCTAAAGAAAAAAAAAAGTGAAAAACTTGCATTCCTATAGGAATGTCCATGAATTCAGGATGTTGCAAAAACCTTTAAGGCCAATTAAGCAGTTTTCAAAATGTAGTCCCCCGGCACTTATGTTGAGGATGAACAGGGGCGTTATCCCCGGGCAATATTTATCCCCCAACCAACTTCGCTAAAACTGATTATCTGGCCGTTATCGTGCTGCTGTTTGAGGGATCTTGCTATGCACGGATCTGCTGTCACATTTCTTACGTTACAATAGTGACCGCACTTCACAAGTAACTTGTTGCCTGTGAGACATTCCGTATGTGGGAATGGTGCTGGAATGTTTCTCTTTTTCTCAAAGGGCCTGGTGGAGAGCTGATGTGTGTTTCTCTAGTTTGCATCGAGCTTCCTTGGAACAGTGTCAGAGAGCGAGGACAGAGAGGTCAGGGTGGGAGGGGCTTTAATGCAGCATTTCATTTCCATGTTGCTCTCAGTTAAGATCTTTTCCTTCTGCTTGGGGGCAGGTCCTTGCTGACTACTTGCCGAACTGCAGCAAAACGCTGTGACGTTTGGGGTAGGGTGAGGAGGTAGGCCCCGAGTTTACCTCAGCCAGAATGGGCAATCGAACCCCGTGCTATTGGTGTTAATCTGATCCACACACTGGGTATCCAGCCAACTGATCTTACCGCAACCGCCCCACCCCCCACCCCCCACCCCCCACCTCCCACCTCCCACCTCCCACCCCCAAATTAAACTCCATCCACCATGTGTCTGCCCATTTCTCCAGTCTGTCTGTGTCCTCCTGAAATCTGTTACTAACCCGTTCACTATTTACGATGTTGCTAAATTTGATATAATTTGCAAACTTCACTTCCAAACCTAGGTCAGTTACATTTAACAAGAAAAGCAATGGCCCTAATATTGACTCCAAGGGAACCCGTCACTGCCTACTTGTGTCCAGTCAGAAAAATGTCTGTTCATCCCTCCTCTCTGCCTCCTCCCCTTTAGCCAGTTATGTACTCCAGTTATCAGCATCCCTTTAACGTCACACGCTTCTACTTTCCAAATAATCCTCTTCAGTGGGACTTTATCAAATGCCTTTTGAAAGTCCATATACACAACACCCGCTGCATTACCTTCATCAGTCACATAGTCCATATACACAACACCCGCTGCATTACCTTCATCAGTCACATAGTCCATATACACAACACCCGCTGCATTACCTTCATCAGTCACATGACTTGCCTTTAACAATCTGTGCTGGCTGTCCTTTATTAGCCCATACTTCTCCAAATGACAATTAACTTTCCCTTGACAGTGATCTGCGGTAGTTTTCCTGTCACTGACTTTAGACTGACCGGCCTGTAGTTACCAGGTTTACATCATTCCCCTGTCTTGAACAGGAGTGGAACATTTGTAATCTTCCAGTCTCCTGGCACCACCCACATATCCACGGAGGATTAAAAAATTTTCTGCTATCTGCACCCGAACTTCCCACAGCAACGAGCATTGGGTGACTGGTTAACCGTGAACAATGCCATCCTAGTTAGTCCTTTCTCTTTTTGTCTCCTGCGATATCTCTACTCTCCCCTCCTCTCCTGTGACATTAACTTCATTCTTTTGTTTTGTGAAGACAAGTGTCAGGTCCTCACGACCTTAGCCTGACTCCCTGTCTTCACAAGGTGAGCCCCTTGTTTGTCCCTAACGAACTCTGGTTAAGATGAATCTAGTTGAATCTTGGAGAGTGAAATTTGACACTTTGACCACACAGCAGCTTGTTTTATACGTTATAAATTATGCATTGGCTGGAGACTGATATTGGGCTTAATATGCTTTTTTTTAAAGCGGTCTCCATCATTAGTAAAGGTCAAGTCAGCTATCCTGGTAATCGTTACACTTCTGCAGCAAGGGGAAAGCAGCCATCGCCATTCATTTCATTACACGCTGTCACCAGGAGATCGCAATCCTTCCCCATCTCACATTCCTGGGCTGGTGTGACCTTCGGCTGAGAACTTCCCAGAGTCAAAGACAACATTGAGGGAGCAGACACGTCACTCAGATCTGTCGAGGCTTTCAAACCAGTACCTTTCTCTTAACAGGAGACTGAACTGAACAAGAAAAGGAAGGAATGTGAGACTGTTGGCAAAGAGGTGCAGAAAAAACAGAGAACATGCCGGATATTGGTAAGTGAAAATCGTGCTGCATTCCCTTCAGTGTAAATGACTCCTTAAAGGGAAGCACATTCACCTTACTGTCTGTAAGAAGCAGTTTGCAGTATATTTAGCAGGCAGTGATTTGCAGCTGCACTCTCCCAATTACTTGGTGTGTTTCTGGTGATATCAGCAAGAGGTGAATCAACTTGTAGTTGTGAAACATCTAACCATAAACTTGGGACATCCCAAAGTGCTTTATCCGTTCAGTGAGTTGTTTAGTTTGGTGTTGTGGTCACTGCTGTTCTGTAACAAAGAAGGAAATTCTTTAGAGTATGAGATAGGACAACAAAGGGGTGACTGGGAGGAAATGTACCAATAAGGTCAAGGGTGTGAACCGCACTCCAGCACATAATCTGGGCTGACATACCAGTGCAGTGCTGAAGGAAGTGCCGTCGTTCAGGTGGGACATTAAATTGAGGCTTTTCTCAGGTTAATATAAAAGACATCACGGCCACTGTCTTGAAGAAGAACAGGAGAGTTCTCCCTGATCTCCTGGGGCCAATATTTATCCCGCAGCCAACAACGCTAAAACGGATGATCTGATCATTAACTTACTGAAATTTGTGGGATCTTGCTGTACACAAATTGGCTGCTGAGTTTCCAACCTTACAACAGCGCCTACGCTTGAAAAAGTATTTAACTGGCTGTAAACTGTTTTGGGACATGCTGGGTCCGGGAAAGAAATGTAACTTGTTTCTTCTTACCTGTGTTTTACAACATTCGAACGAGGTGATTCTGCAGTGAAATGTAACTTCCATTTCGTATTGGTGAAGTGAGGGAGCATCTATCAGCTAGTCGAACTCTGTGATAATGTTACTATACACAGGTCCAAAAATCAATGGGTGACGATATTAACCAGTTCAAACATCTGCTCTTCCTATCGCTGCAGCTTTAGCCGAGACACAAAACGCACTTCAGTTATACAGAGGAACAACAGGATGTTACACAATAAACAGAATAACATCACATGACTGAGCTCCCACTGGACACTATCACTGCTGGTCATTTCATCATAGACATCTTGTCTGGGACATTCCAATGAGCAATCCACGCAGATATCAGAAATATCCCCTTTTCAAATGTTGCCTTTCTGTGCAGGAAGTTTGCATGTTTGTGTAGCCACACATGCACAGTATTTAACTGCAACTGCACGGTACCTACCAGGCTGAAGCACAGGTTAGACCAGCGTTTATTGCCCATCCATAATTGCCCTAGTTCAGAGGGCATTTTAAGCTCCAACCACATTGTTGTGGGTCTGGGGTCACTTGGAGACCAGACCAGGGGAGAATGGCAGCTTTCCTTTTCCAACAATCAGCAATGTTCTCATGGTCATCATCAGACATTTAATTAATTCAACTTTCACCAACTGCCATGGTGGGATTTGAACCCAGATCCCCAGAGGGTTACCCAGGGTCACTCACCCAGTGACAATACCACTATGCCACTACCTCCCCTCCCCTGCACTCAACTGAGCAGGAATTGGATGTGAGCATTAATTACACATCCTAAACACCTTTAAGAAAGAGGTGGTGACTCTCCTTGTGGAACCACTGCAGTCCATGCGACAAGCTTACTGTTAGCAAGGCAACTTCACCAATGAAGGTAAAACCAATACTGTTTGTTTTCATTCATTCACGGGATGTGGGCTTCGCTGGCTAGGCCAGCATTTATTGCCCATCCCTAAATGCCCTTGAGAAGGTTGTGGTGAGCTGTCCCTGTGGTGTAGGTACACCCACCGTGCTGTTAGGGAGGGAGCTCCAGGATTTTGACCCAGTGACAGTGAGGGAACAGTGATATATTTCCAACTGTTAGGCTGGCCTGTGAATTAGAGAGGAACTTGGAGGTGATAGTGTGTCAAATCAACAAACTGATCAATGTTTACACATCAGTGACGAGTATCGTGTTGTTTAACAGTTTGAAGTTCTCATGTTTATGGATGGGACATTCTCACTGTTTAACGGCATGAGGTTCTCACTATTGATGGGTGTGATCTTCTCACTGTTTATGGTGTGATGTTCACACTGTTTATGGGTGTGATGTTCACACTGTTTATGGGTGTGACGTTCACACTGTTTATGGGTGTGATCTTCTCACTGTTTATGGTGTGATGTTCACACTGTTTATGTGTGTGACGTTCACACTGTTTATGGGTGTGATCTTCTCACTGTTTATGGGTGTGATGTTCTCACTGTTTTTGGGTGTGACATTCACACTGTTTATTGGTGTGATGTTCTCACTGTTAGTGGGTCTGTCTTTCGCACTGTTTGTTGGTGTGACATTATCACTGTTTAATAGCGTGACGTTCTCACTGTTTAACGGTGTGACATTCTAACCGCTTAAAGGTGTGACATTCTCGCTATTTAATGGTGTGAATTTCTCACTGTTTATGAGTGTGATGTTCTCACGGTGTATCAGCGTGTCATTCTCACTGTTTAATGGTGTGAATTTCTCTCTGTTTATGGGTGTGATGTTCTCACTGTCTGTGGCTGGCATTTTCTCACTGTTTAACATTGTGACGTTCTCACTGTTTAACGGTGTGACATTCTCAGTGATAGTGGGTCTGTCTTTCGCACTGTTTGTTGGTGTGACATTATCACTGTTTGTGTGTGTGATGTTTCACTGTTTATGGGTGTGACATTCTCACTGTTAGTGGGTGTGCATTGTCGTTGTTTGTGGGTGTGATATTCTCACTGTTTAATAGCGTGACATTCTGACTGTTTAACGGTGTGACGTTCTCACTGTTAGTGGGTGTGTCTTTATCACTGGTTGTCGACGTGACATTCTCACTGGTTACGGGTGTGACTTTCTCACTTTTTAACGGTGTGACCTTCTCATTTTAATGGGTATGACTATCTCATTGTTTCATGGTGTAACATTCTCAATGTGTAACGGCTGATGTTCTTGCTGTTGAACGGTGTGAGGTTCTCACTATTTATGGGTGTGATGTTCCCAGTGTTTTTGGGTGTGTCTTTATCACTGTTTGCAGGAGTGACATTCTCACTGTTTGTATGTGTGAAGTTCTCACTGTTTAACAGTGTGACTTTCTCGCTATTTAAAGGTGTGACATTCTCATTGTTTAATGGTGTGACGTTCTCACTGTTTAATGTTGTGATGTTCTCGCTGTTTATAGGTGTGACGTTCACACTGTTTATAGGTGTGACGTTCACACTGTTTATGGGTGTGACATTCTAAATGTCTATGGGTTTGACGTTCTCTCTGTTTATGGGTGTGACGTTCTCACTGTTTATGGATGTGATGTTCACACTCTTTATGGGTGTGATGTTCACACTGTTTATAGGTTTGACGTTCTCACTTTTTATGAGTGTGATGTTCAAACTGTACATGGGTTTGACGTTCTCACTGTTTATGAGTGTGAAGTTCATACTTTTTACCTGTGTGATGTTCACACTGTTTATAGGTTTGACGTTCTCACTTTTTATGAGTGTGATGTTCAAACTGTACATGGGTTTGACGTTCTCACTGTTTATGAGTGTGAAGTTCATACTTTTTACCTGTGTGATGTTCACACTGTTTATGGGTGTGACGTTCTCACTGTTTATGGGTTTGACTTTCTCACTGTTTATGGGTGTGACGTTCTCGTTGTTTATGGGTGTGACGTTCTCACTGTTTATGGGTGTGACGTTCTCACTGTTTATGGGTGTGACGTTCTCACTGTTTATGGGTGTGACGTTCTCACTGTTTATGGGTGTGACGTTCTCACTGTTTATGGGTGTGACGTTCTCACTGTTTATGGGTGTGATGTTCTCACTGTTTATGGGTGTGACGTTCTCACTGTTTATGGGTGTGATGTTCTCACTGTTTATGGGTGTGACGTTCTCACTGTTTATGGGTGTGACGTTCTCACTGTTTATGGGTGTGACGTTCTCACTGTTTATGGGTGTGATGTTCACACTGTTTATGGTTATGACTTCTCACTGTTTATGGGTGTGATGTTCACACTCTTTATGGGTTTGACGTTCTCTCTGTTTATGCTTGTGACATTCTCACTGTTTATGGGTGTGACGTTCTCACTGTTTATGGGTGTGACGTTCTCACTGTTTATGGGTTTGACGTTCTCACGGTTCATCTGTGTGACGTTCTCACTGTTTATGGGTTTGGCGTTCTCACTGTTGATGGGTGTGACGTTCTCACTGTTTATGGGTTTCTCGTTCCACAGTTCATGGGTGTGATGTTATCATTCTTTATAGGTTTGACATTCACACTCTTTATGGGTGTGTCGTTCATAATGTTTATGGGTGTGACGTTCTCGCTGTTTGCACGTGAGTTTTGCACTGTTTATGGGTGTGACGTTCACACGGTCTATGGGTTTGACGTTCTCACTGTTTATGAGTGTGAAGTTCACACTCTTAATGGGTGAAATGTTCTCAGTTCTTATGGGCGTGACGTTCTCCCTGTCTATGAGTTTGATGTTCCCACTGTTTATGAGTCTGATGTTACACTGTTTATGGGTTTGATATTCTCCCTGTTTATGATGTGGCGTTTTTGCTGCTTAGGGTGTTAGGTTCTACCTATTTTTCGATGCGAATTTCGCAATGTTAATGGGTGTGATGTTAACATTGTTAATGGATCTGACGTTCACACTGTTTATGTGTGTGACGTTCTCATTGTTTATGGGTTTGACAAGCTCACTGTTTATGTGTGTGACATTCTCACTGTTTATGGGTGTGACGTTCTCACTGTTTTTGGTGTGACGTTCTCACTGTTTATGGGTGTGATGTGCACAATGTTTATGGGTTTAACATTCTCACTGTTTATTCGTGTGACGTTCTCACTGTTTATGGGTGTGACGTCCTCACGGTTTATGGCTGTGTCGTTCTCACTGTTGATGGGTGTGACGTTCTCACTGTTTGTGGGTGTGACGTTCTCACTGTTTATGGGTGTGACGTTCTCACTGTTTATGGGTGTGACGTTCTCACTGTTTATGGGTGTGACGTTCTCACTGTTTGTGGGTGTGACGTTCTCACTGTTTATGGGTGTGACGTTCTCACTGTTTATGGGTGTGACGTTCTCACTGTTTATGGGTGTGACATTCTCAAGGTTTATGGGTGTGACGGTCACACTGTTTTCAGGTGAGACGTTCTCACTGTTTATGGGTGTGATGTTCTCACTGTTTATGGGTTTCTCGTTCCACTGTTCATGGGTGTGATGTTATCATTCTTTTTAGGTTTGACGTTCACACTCTTTATGGGTGTGTCGTTTATACTGTTTATGGGTGTGACGTTCTCGCTGTTTATAGGTTTGACGTTCTCACTGTTTGCGTGTGAGTTTTGCACTGTTTATGGGTGTGACGTTCTCCCTGTCTGTGAGTTTGACGTTGCCACTGTTTATGAGTGTGATGTTCACACTGTTTATGGGTGTGACGTTCTCACTGTTTCTGGGTGTGACGTTCTCTCTGTTTATGGGTGTGACACTCTCACTGTTTATGGTGTGACGTTTTCAGTGTTTATGGGTTTGACGTTCTCACGGTTTATGGGTGTGACGTTCTCACTGTTTATGGGTGTGACGTTCTCACTGTTTATGGGTGTGACGTTCACACTGTTTTCAGGTGAGACGTTCTCACTGTTTATGGGTGTGATGTTCTCACTGTTTATGGGTTTCTCGTTCCACTGTTCATGGGTGTGATGTTATCATTCTTTATAGGTTTGACGTTCACACTCTTTATGGGTGTGTCGTTTATACTGTTTATGGGTGTGACGTTCTCGCTGTTTATAGGTTTGACGTTCTCACTGTTTGCGTGTGAGTTTTGCACTGTTTATGGGTGTGACGTTCTCCCTGTCTGTGAGTTTGACGTTGCCACTGTTTATGAGTGTGATGTTCACACTGTTTATGGGTGTGACGTTCTCACTGTTTCTGGGTGTGACGTTCTCTCTGTTTTTGGGTGTGACACTCTCACTGTTTATGTGTGTGACGTTCTCACTGTTAAGGGGTGTGATGTTCTCACTATTTATGGGTGTGATGTTCCCAGTGTTTTTGGGTGTGTCTTTATCACTGTTTGCAGGAGTGACATTCTCACTGTTTGTATGTGTGAAGTTCTCACTGTTTAACAGTGTGACTTTCTCGCTATTTAAAGGTGTGACATTCTCATTGTTTAATGGTGTGACGTTCTCACTGTTTAATGTTGTGATGTTCTCGCTGTTTATAGGTGTGACGTTCTCACTGTGTATGGGTGTGACATTCTCACTTTTTACCAGTGTGCCATTCTCAGTGTTTGTGGGTGGTATTTTGTCACTGTTTAACATTGCCATGGACTAACTGTTTGTCGGTGTGACATTCTCACCATTTATGGGTGTGACTTTCTCACTGTTGCAGGGTGCGGCATTCTCACTGTTTATAGGTGTGACGTTCACACTGTTTATGGGTGTGACATTCTAAATGTCTATGGGTTTGACGTTCTCTCTGTTTTTGGGTGTGACGTTCACACTGTTCATGGGTGTGACGTTCTCACTGTTTATGGGTGTGATGTTCAACCTGTTTATGGGTGTGATGTTCTCACTGTTTATGTGTGTGACATTCTCACTGTTTATGGGTGTGATGTTCAACCTGTTTATGGGTGTGACGTTCTCACTGTTTATGTGTGTGACATTCTCACTGTTTATGGGTGTGACGTTCACACTGTTTGTGCGTGTGACTTTCTCACTGTTTATGGGTGTGACGTTATTGTTGTTATGGGTGTGACGTTCTCACTGTTTATGGGTGTGACGTTCAAACTCTTTATGGGTGTGACGTTCTCACTGTTTATGGGTTTGACATTCTCACTGTTTATGGGTGTGACGTTCTCACTGTTTATGGGTGTGTTGTTCACACTCTTTATGGGTGTGACGTTCTCACTGTTTATGGGTGTGATGTTCACACTGTTTATGGGTGTGACGTTCTCACTGTTTATGCGAGTGATGTTCACACTGTTTATGGGTGTGACGTTCTCACTGTTTATGCGTGTGACGTTCACACTGTTTATGGGTGTGACATTCTCACTGTTTATGGGTGTGACATTCTCACTGTTTACGTGTGACGTTTGCAATATTTATGGGTGTGACGTTCCCGCTATTTATGAGTGTGATGTTCACACTGTTTATAGGTTTGACGTTCTCACTGTTTATGGGTGTGATGTTCTCACTGTTTATGGGTGTGATGTTCTCACTGTTTATGGGTGTGACATTCGCACCGTTTATGCGTATGATGTTATTGCTGTTTATGGATGTGATGTTCACACTCTTTATGGGTGTGATGTTCACACTGTTTATAGGTTTGACGTTCTCACTTTTTATGAGTGTGATGTTCAAACTGTACATGGGTTTGACGTTCTCACTGTTTATGAGTGTGAAGTTCATACTTTTTACCTGTGTGATGTTCACACTGTTTATGGGTTTGACTTTCTCACTGTTTATAGGTGTGATGTTCACACTGTTTATGGGTGTGACGTTCTCTATGTTTATGGGTGTGACGTACTTAATGTTTATGGGTGTGATGTTCTCACTGTTTATGGGTGTGACGTTCTCACTGTTTATGGGTGTGACGTTCTCACTGTTTATGGGTGTGACATTCAAAAGTTGTGTGGGTGTGACGTTCTCACTGTTTATGGGTGTGACGTTCTCACTGTTTATGGGTGTGATGTTCTCACTGTTTATGGGTGTGTCATTCAAAAGTTGTGTGGGTGTGACGTTCTCACTGTTTATGGGTGTTATGTTCTCACTGTTTATGGGTTTGACGTTCTCACGGTTCATCTGTGTGACGTTCTCACTGTTTATGGGTTTGGCGTTCTCACTGTTGATGGGTGTGACGTTCTCACTGTTTATGGGTTTCTCGTTCCACTGTTCATGGGTGTGATGTTATCATTCTTTATAGCTTTGACGTTCACACTCTTTATGGGTGTGTCGTTCATAATGTTTATGGGTGTGACGTTCTCGCTGTTTGCACGTGAGTTTTGCACTGTTTATGGGTGTGACGTTCACACGGTCTATGGGTTTGACGTTCTCACTGTTTATGAGTGTGAAGTTCACACACTTAATGGGTGAAATGTTCTCAGTTCTTATGGGCGTGACGTTCTCCCTGTCTATGAGTTTGATGTTCCCACTGTTTATGAGTCTGATGTTACACTGTTTATGGGTTTGATATTCTCCCTGTTTATGATGTGGCGTTTTTGCTGCTTAGGGTGTTAGGTTCTACCTATTTTTCGATGCGAATTTCGCAATGTTAATGGGTGTGATGTTAACATTGTTAATGGAACTGACGTTCACACTGTTTATGTGTGTGACGTTCTCATTGTTTATGGGTTTGACAAGCTCACTGTTTATGGGTGTGACATTCAAAAGATGTATGGGTGTGACATTCTCACTGTTTATGGGTGTGACGTTCTCACTGTTTATGGGTGTGACGTTCTCACTGTTTATGGGTGTGACGTTCTCACTGTTTATGGGTGTGACATTCTCACTGTTTATGTGTGTGATGTTCTCACTGTTTATGGGTGTGACATTCTCACTGTTTATGGGTGTGATGTTCACACTGTTTATGGTGTGGCATTTTTGCTGCTTAGGGTGTTAGGTTCTACCTATTTTTCGATGCGAATTTCGCAATGTTAATGGGTGTGATGTTAACATTGTTAATGGAACTGACGTTCACACTGTTTATGTGTGTGACGTTCTCATTGTTTATGGGTTTGACAAGCTCACTGTTTATGTGTGTGAGGTTCTCACTGTTTTTGGTGTGACGTTCTCACTGTTTATGGGTGTGACATTCAAAAGATGTATGGGTGTGACGTTCTCACTGTTTATGGGTGTGACGTTCTCACTGTTTATGGGTGTGACGTTCTCACTGTTTAGGGGTGT
Organism: Isurus oxyrinchus; assembly: GCA_026770705.1. NCBI lineage: Eukaryota > Metazoa > Chordata > Chondrichthyes > Lamniformes > Lamnidae > Isurus > Isurus oxyrinchus. The sequence continues at coordinate 906,188 of JANJGN010000013.1, read as the reverse complement.
GACGTTCTCACTGTTTATGGGTGTGACGTTCTCACTTTTTATGGGTGTGACGTTCTCACTTTTTATGGGTGTGACGTTCTCACTTTTTATGGGTGTGATGCTCAAAATGTTTATGGGTGTGACGTTCTCCTATTTATGGGTGTGATATTCACACTGTTTATGGGTGTCACGTTCAAACTGCTTATGGGTGTGACGTTCTGACTCTTTATGGGTTTCTCATTCACACCGTTCATGGGTGTGATGTTATCATTCTTTATAGGTTTGATGTTCACACTCTTTATGTGTGTGTCGTTTATACTGTTTATGGGTGTGACGTTCTCACGGTCTATGGGTTTGACGTTCTCACTGTTTATGAGTGTGAAGTTCACACTCTTAATGGGTGAAATGTTCTCAGTTCTTATGGGCGTGACGTTCTCCCTGTCTATGAGTTTGATGTTCCCACTGTTTATGAGTCTGATGTTACACTGTTTATGGGTTTGATATTCTCCCTGTTTATGATGTGGCGTTTTTGCTGCTTAGGGTGTTAAGTTCTACCTATTTTTCGATGCGAATTTCGCAATGTTAATGGGTGTGATGTTAACATTGTTAATGGATCTGACGTTCACACTGTTTATGGGTGTGACGTGCTCACTGTTTATGGGTGTGAAAAGCTCACTGTTTATGGGTGTGACATTCTCACTGTCTAAGGGTTTGACGTTCTCACTGTTTATGGTGTGGCGTTTTCACTGTTTCTAGGTGTGACGTGCTCACTGTTTATAGGTTTGAAATTTTCACTGTTTATGAGTGTGATGTTCACACAGTTTATGGGTGTGACACTCACACTGTTTATGGGTGTGATGTTCTCACTGTTTATGGTGCCACGTTCTCCGTGTTAATGGGTTTGACATTCTCACTGTTTATGGGTGTGACGTTCTTACTGTTTATGGTGTGACATTCACACTGTTTATGTGTGTGACATTCACACTCTTTATTGGTTTCTGTTCACACAGTTTATGGGTGTGATGTTCACATGTTTATGGGTGTGATGTTCACATGTTTATGGGTGTGATGTTCACATGTTTATGGGTGTGATGTTCACATGTTTATGGGTGTGATTTTCAAACTGTTTATGGGTGTGACGTTCTCACTGTTTATGGGTGTGACGTTCTCACTGTTTATGGGTGTGACGTTCTCACTGTTTATGGGTGTGACGTTCTCACTGTTTATGGGTTTGACGTTCTCACTGTTTATGGTGTGACGTTCTCACTGTTTATGGGTGTGACGTTCTCACTGTTTATGGGTTTGACGTTCTCACTGTTTATGGGTGTGATGTTCTCACTGTTTATGGGTGTGACGTTCTCACTGTTTATGGGTGTGATGTTCTCACTGTTTATGGGTGTGACGTTCTCACTGTTTATGGGTGTGACGTTCTCACTGTTTATGGGTGTGATGTTCTCACTGTTTATGGGTGTGACATTCTCACTGTTTATGGGTGTGATGTTCTCACTGTTTATGGGTGTGATTTTCAAACTGTTTATGGTGTGATGTTCACACTGTTTATGGGTGTGACGTTCTCACTGTTTATGGGTGTGACATTCTCACTGTTTATGGGTGTGACGTTCTCACTGTTTATGGGTGTGATGTTCTCACTGTTTATGGGTGTGACATTCAAAATTTTTTTGGGTGTGACGTTCTCACTGTTTATGGGTGTGACGTTCTCACGGTCTATGGGTTTGACGTTCTCACTGTTTATGAGTGTGAAGTTCACACTCTTAATGGGTGAAATGTTCTCAGTTCTTATGGGCGTGACGTTCTCCCTGTCCATGAGTTTGATGTTCCCACTGTTTATGAGTATGATGTTACACTGTTTATGGGTTTGATATTCTCCCTGTTTATGATGTGGCGTTTTTGCTGCTTAGGGTGTTAGGTTCTACCTATTTTTCGATGCGAATTTCGCAATGTTAATGGGTGTGATGTTAACATTGTTAATGGATCTGACGTTCACACTGTTTATGGGTGTGACGTGCTCACTGTTTATGGGTGTGAAAAGCTCACTGTTTATGGGTGTGACATTCTCACTGTCTAAGGGTTTGACGTTCTCACTGTTTATGGTGTGGTGTTTTCACTGTTTCTAGGTGTGACGTGCTCACTGTTTATAGGTTTGAAATTTTCACTGTTTATGAGTGTGATGTTCACACAGTTTATGGGTGTGACACTCACACTGTTTATGGGTTTGACATTCTCACTGTTTATGGGTGTGACGTTCTTACTGTTTATGGTGTGACATTCACACTGTTTATGGATGTGACATTCACACTGTTTATGGATGTGACATTCTCACTGTTTATGGGTGTGTCGTTCTCACTGTTTATGGGTGTGATTTTCAAACTGTTTATGGTGTGGTGTTCTCACTGTTTATGGGTGTGACGTTCTCACTGTTTATTGGTGTGACGTTCTCACTGTTTATGGGTGTGATGTTCTCACTGTTTATTGGTGTGACGTTCTCACTGTTTATGGGTGTGACGTTCTCACTGTTTATGGGTGTGACGTTCTCACTGTTTATTGGTGTGACGTTCTCACTGTTTATGGGTGTGATGTTCTCACTGTTTATTGGTGTGATGTTCTCACTGTTTATGGGTGTGACATTCAAAATTTTTTTGGGTGTGACGTTCTCACTGTTTATGGGTGTGACATTCTCACTGTTTATGTGTGTGACATTCTCACTGTTTATGTGTGTGACATTCTCCCTGTTTATGAGTTTGACGTTCTCACTGTTTATGGTGTGGCATTTTTGCTGCTTAGGGTGTTAAATTCTACCTATTTTTCGATGTGAATTTCACAATGTTTATGGGTGTGATGTTAACACTGTTAATGGATCTGACGTTCACACTGTTTATGGGTTTGACGTTCTCACTGTTTATGGGTGTGATGTTCTCACTGTTTATGGGTGTGACGTTCTCACTGTTTATGGGTGTGACGTTCTCACTGTTTATGGGTGTGACGTTCTCACTGTTTATGATGTGATGCTCAAAATGTTTATGGGTGTGACGTTCTCACTGTTTATGGGTGTGATGTTCACACTGTTTATGGGTGTGATGTTCACACTGTTTATGGGTGTCAACGTTCAAACTGTTTATGGGTTTGACGTTCTCACTGTTTATTGGTTTGACGTTCTCACTGTTTATGGGTGTGACGTTCTCACTGTTTATGGGTGTGATGTTCTCACTGTTTATGGGTGTGGCGTTCTCACTGTTTATGGGTGTGATGTTCTCACTGTTTATGGGTGTGGCGTTCTCACTGTTTATGGGTGTGACATTCTCACTGTTTATGGGTGTGATGTTCTCACTGTTTATGGGTGTGGCGTTCTCACTGTTTATGGGTGTGGCGTTCTCACTGTTTATGGGTGTGGCGTTCTCACTGTTTATGGGTGGGACGTTCTCACTGTTTATGGGTGTGATGTTCTCACTGTTTGTGGGTGTGACATTCGCACTGATTATGGGTGTGACGTTCTAACTGTTTACGGGTTTGACGTTCTCACAGTTTATGGGTGTGACGTGCTCATTGTTTATGGTGTGGCATTTTTGCTGCTTAGCGTGTTAAGTTATACCTATTTTTCGATGTGAATTTCGCATTGTTTATGGGTGTGACGTTCACACTGTTTATGGGTGTGACATTCTCACTGTTTATGGGTGTGACGTTCTCACTGTTTATGGGTGTGACATTCTCACTGTTTATGGGTGTGACGTTCTCACTGTTTATGGGTTTGACGTTCTCACTGTTTATGGGTTTGACGTTCTCACTGTTTATGGGTGTGACGTTCTCACTGTTTATGGGTGTGTTTTTCACACTCTTTATGAGTGTGACATTCTCACTGTTTATGGGTGTGATGTTCACACTGTTGTTGGGTGTGATGTTCACACTGTTTATTGTGTGACCTTCTCACTGATTTTGGGTGTGATGTTCACACTGTTTATGGGTGTGACGTTCTCACTGTTTATGGGCGTGACGTTCTCACTGTTTGTGGGTGTGATGTTCACACTGTTTATTGTGTGACCTTCTCACTGATTTTGGGTGTGATGTTCACACTGTTTATGGGTGTGACGTTCTCACTGTTTATGCGTGTGACGTTCTCACTGTTGATGCGTGTGGCGTTCTCACTGTTTATGCGTCTGATGTCCTCACTGTTTATGGGTGTGATGTTCACACTGTTTATGGGTGTGACGTTCTCACTGTTTATGGGTGTAATGTTCACACTCTTTATGGGTGTGACATTCTCACTGTTTATGGGTGTAATGTTCACACTCTTTATGGGTGTGACATTCTCACTGTTTATGCATGTGACGTTCTCACTGTTTATGGGTGTGACGTTCTCACTGTTTATGGGTGTTATGTTCTCACTGTTTATGGGTGTGACGTTCTCACGGTTCATCTGTGTGACGTTCTCACTGTTTATGGGTGTGATGTTCTCACTGTTTATGGGTTTCTCGTTCCACTTTTCATGGGTGTGATGTTATCAGTCTTTATAGGTTTGACGTTCACACTCTTTATGGGTGTGTCGTTCAGACTGTTTATGGGTGTGATGTTCACACTATTTATGGGTGTGACGTTCTCACTGTTTATGGGTGTGACGTTCTCACTGTTTATGGGTGTGGCGTTCTCACTGTTTATGTGTGTGGCGTTCTCACTGTTTATGGGTGTGATGTTCTCACTGTTTATGGGTGTGGCGTTCTCACTGTTTATGGGTGTGATGTTAACACAGTTTATGGGTGTGACGTTCTCACTGTTTATGGATGTGACATTCTCACTGTTTATGGGTGTGATGTTCACACTCTTTATGTGTGTGACATTCTCACTGTTTATGGGTGTGTTTTTCACACTGTTTATGGGTGTGACGTTCTCACTGTTTATGGGTGTGATGTTCACACTCTTTATGTGTGTGAAATTCTCACTGTTTCTGGGTGTGAAGTTCACACTGTTTATGGGTGTGACGTTCTCACTGTTAATGGGTGTGACATTCTCACTGTTTATGGTGTGATGATCACTCTCTTTATATGTGTGACGTTCTCACTGTTTATGCATGTGACGTTCTCATTGTTTATGGGTGTGACATTCTCACTGATTATGGGTGTGGCGTTCTCGCTGTTTATGGGTGTGACGTTCATACTGTTTATGGGTGTGACATTCTCACTGTTTATAGGCATGACACTCTCACTGATTCTGGGCGTGAGGTTCTCACTGTTCATGGGTGTGATGTTCACACTGTTTATGGGTGTAGCGTTCTCACTGTTTATGGGTGTGATGTTCTCACTGTTTATGGGTTTGACGTTCTCACTGTTTATGCGTGTGGCGTTCTCACTGTTTATGGGTGTGACGTTCTCACTGTTTATGGGTGTGACACTCTCACTGTTTATGTGTGTGACGTTCTCACTGTTTATGCGTGTGATGTTCTCAGTGTTTATGGGTGTGACGTTCTCACTGTTTATGCGACTGATGTCCTCACTGTTTATGGGTGTGATGTTCACACTGTTTATGGGTGTGACGTTCTCACTGTTTATGGGTGTGACGTTCTCACTGTTCATGGGTGTGACGTTCTCACTGTTTATGGGTGTGACGTTCTCACTGTTTATGGGTGTGACGTTCTCACTGTTTATGATGTGATGCTCAAAATGTTTATGGGTGTGACGTTCTCACTGTTTATGGGTGTGATGTTCACACTGTTTATGGGTGTGATGTTCACACTGTTTATGGGTGTCAACGTTCAAACTGTTTATGGGTTTGACGTTCTCACTGTTTATTGGTTTGACGTTCTCACTGTTTATGGGTGTGACGTTCTCACTGTTTATGGGTGTGATGTTCTCACTGTTTATGGGTGTGGCGTTCTCACTGTTTATGGGTGTGATGTTCTCACTGTTTATGGGTGTGGCGTTCTCACTGTTTATGGGTGTGACATTCTCACTGTTTATGGGTGTGATGTTCTCACTGTTTATGGGTGTGGCGTTCTCACTGTTTATGGGTGTGGCGTTCTCACTGTTTATGGGTGTGGCGTTCTCACTGTTTATGGGTGTGGCGTTCTCACTGTTTATGGGTGGGACGTTCTCACTGTTTATGGGTGTGATGTTCTCACTGTTTGTGGGTGTGACATTCGCACTGATTATGGGTGTGACGTTCTAACTGTTTACGGGTTTGACGTTCTCACAGTTTATGGGTGTGACGTGCTCATTGTTTATGGTGTGGCATTTTTGCTGCTTAGCGTGTTAAGTTATACCTATTTTTCGATGTGAATTTCGCATTGTTTATGGGTGTGACGTTCACACTGTTTATGGGTGTGACATTCTCACTGTTTATGGGTGTGACGTTCTCACTGTTTATGGGTGTGACATTCTCACTGTTTATGGGTGTGACGTTCTCACTGTTTATGGGTTTGACGTTCTCACTGTTTATGGGTTTGACGTTCTCACTGTTTATGGGTGTGACGTTCTCACTGTTTATGGGTGTGTTTTTCACACTCTTTATGAGTGTGACATTCTCACTGTTTATGGGTGTGATGTTCACACTGTTGTTGGGTGTGATGTTCACACTGTTTATTGTGTGACCTTCTCACTGATTTTGGGTGTGATGTTCACACTGTTTATGGGTGTGACGTTCTCACTGTTTATGGGTGTGACGTTCTCACTGTTTGTGGGTGTGATGTTCACACTGTTTATTGTGTGACCTTCTCACTGATTTTGGGTGTGATGTTCACACTGTTTATGGGTGTGACGTTCTCACTGTTTATGCGTGTGACGTTCTCACTGTTGATGCGTGTGGCGTTCTCACTGTTTATGCGTCTGATGTCCTCACTGTTTATGGGTGTGATGTTCACACTGTTTATGGGTGTGACGTTCTCACTGTTTATGGGTGTAATGTTCACACTCTTTATGGGTGTGACATTCTCACTGTTTATGGGTGTAATGTTCACACTCTTTATGGGTGTGACATTCTCACTGTTTATGCATGTGACGTTCTCACTGTTTATGGGTGTGACGTTCTCACTGTTTATGGGTGTTATGTTCTCACTGTTTATGGGTGTGACGTTCTCACGGTTCATCTGTGTGACGTTCTCACTGTTTATGGGTGTGATGTTCTCACTGTTTATGGGTTTCTCGTTCCACTTTTCATGGGTGTGATGTTATCAGTCTTTATAGGTTTGACGTTCACACTCTTTATGGGTGTGTCGTTCAGACTGTTTATGGGTGTGATGTTCACACTATTTATGGGTGTGACGTTCTCACTGTTTATGGGTGTGACGTTCTCACTGTTTATGGGTGTGGCGTTCTCACTGTTTATGTGTGTGGCGTTCTCACTGTTTATGGGTGTGATGTTCTCACTGTTTATGGGTGTGGCGTTCTCACTGTTTATGGGTGTGATGTTAACACAGTTTATGGGTGTGACGTTCTCACTGTTTATGGATGTGACATTCTCACTGTTTATGGGTGTGATGTTCACACTCTTTATGTGTGTGACATTCTCACTGTTTATGGGTGTGTTTTTCACACTGTTTATGGGTGTGACGTTCTCACTGTTTATGGGTGTGATGTTCACACTCTTTATGTGTGTGAAATTCTCACTGTTTCTGGGTGTGAAGTTCACACTGTTTATGGGTGTGACGTTCTCACTGTTAATGGGTGTGACATTCTCACTGTTTATGGTGTGATGATCACTCTCTTTATATGTGTGACGTTCTCACTGTTTATGCATGTGACGTTCTCATTGTTTATGGGTGTGACATTCTCACTGATTATGGGTGTGGCGTTCTCGCTGTTTATGGGTGTGACGTTCATACTGTTTATGGGTGTGACATTCTCACTGTTTATAGGCATGACACTCTCACTGATTCTGGGCGTGAGGTTCTCACTGTTCATGGGTGTGATGTTCACACTGTTTATGGGTGTAGCGTTCTCACTGTTTATGGGTGTGATGTTCTCACTGTTTATGGGTTTGACGTTCTCACTGTTTATGCGTGTGGCGTTCTCACTGTTTATGGGTGTGACGTTCTCACTGTTTATGGGTGTGACACTCTCACTGTTTATGTGTGTGACGTTCTCACTGTTTATGCGTGTGATGTTCTCAGTGTTTATGGGTGTGACGTTCTCACTGTTTATGCGACTGATGTCCTCACTGTTTATGGGTGTGATGTTCACACTGTTTATGGGTGTGACGTTCTCACTGTTTATGGGTGTGACGTTCTCACTGTTCATGGGTGTGACGTTCTCACTGTTTATGGGTGTGACGTTCTCACTGTTTATGCGTGTGACGTTCTCACTGTTTATGTGTGTGACGTTCGTACTGTTTATCAGTTTGACGTTATTGCTGTTTACGTGTGACTTTTGCACTCTTTATGTGTGTGACGTTCTCACTGTTTATGGTTATGACGTTCTCACATTTTACGTGTGACGTTTGCACTCTTTATGGGTGTGACGTTCTCACTGTTTATGGGTGTGACGTTCTCACCGTTTATGGGAGTGACGTTCTCACCGTTTATGGGTGTGACGTTCTCACTGTTTTTGTGTGTGACATTCACACTGTTTATGGGTGTGAGGTTCTCACCGTTTATGGGTGTGACGTTCTCACTGTTTATGGGTGTGATGTTAACACAGTTTATGGGTGTGACGTTCTCACTGTTTATGGATGTGTTTTTCACACTGTTTATGGGTGTGACGTTCTCACTGTTTATGCATGTGACATTCTCACTGTTTATGGGTGTGTTTTTCACACTGTTTATGGGTGTGACGTTCTCACTGTTTATGGGTGTGATGTTCACACTCTTTATGTGTGTGAAATTCTCACTGTTTCTGGGTGTGAAGTTCACACTGTTTATGGGTGTGACGTTCTCAATGTTTATGCATGTGATGTTCTCATTGTTTATGGGTGTGACATTCTCACTGTTTATGGGTGTGGCGTTCTCGCTGTTTATGGGTGTGACATTCTCACTGTTTATAGGCGTGACACTCTCACTGTTTATGCGTGTGATGTTCTCACTGTTTATGCGTGTGGCGTTCTCACTGTTTATGGGTGTGACGTTCTCACTGTTTATGGGTGTGACGTTCTCACTGTTTATGGGTGTGACGTTCTCACTGTTAATGGGTGTGACATTCTCACTGTTTATAGGCGTGACACTCTCACTGTTTATGCGTGTGATGTTCTCACTGTTTATGGGTGTGACGTTCTCACTGTTAATGGGTGTGACATTCTCACTGTTTATGCGACTGATGTCCTCACTGTTTATGGGTGTGATGTTCACACTGTTTATGGGTGTGACGTTCTCACTGTTTATGGGTGTGACGTTCTCACTGTTCATGGGTGTGACGTTCTCACTGTTTATGGGTGTGACGTTCTCACTGTTTATGCGTGTGACGTTCTCACTGTTTATGTGTGTGACGTTCGTACTGTTTATCAGTTTGACGTTATTGCTGTTTACGTGTGACTTTTGCACTCTTTATGTGTGTGACGTTCTCACTGTTTATGGTTATGACGTTCTCACTTTTTACGTGTGACGTTTGCACTCTTTATGGGTGTGACGTTCTCACTGTTTATGGGAGTGACGTTCTCACCGTTTATGGGAGTGACGTTCTCACCGTTTATGGGAGTGACGTTCTCACCGTTTATGGGTGTGACGTTCTCACTGTTTTTGTGTGTGACATTCACACTGTTTATGGGTGTGAGGTTCTCACCGTTTATGGGTGTGACGTTCTCACTGTTTATGGGTGTGATGTTCTCACTGTTTATGGGTGTGACATTCTCACTGTCTATGGGTTTGTCGTTCTCACTGTTTATGGGTTTGACATTCAAACTGTTTATGGGTTTGATGTTCTCACTGTTTATGGGTGTGATGTTCTCACTGTTTATTGGTGTGATGTTCACACTGTTTACGGGGGTGACGTTCACACTGTTTTTAGGTTATGGGTTTGACGTTATTGCTGTTTATGTGTTTGACGATCTCACTGTTTACGTGTGACGTTTGCACACTTTATGGGTGTGACGCTCAAACTCTTTACGCGTGTGACGTTCTCTCTGTTTATGAGTGTGATGTTCTCTCTGTTTGTGACTGTGACGTTTTATACTGTATATGGGTTTGACGTTTTTGCTGTTTAGTGTGTGACCTTCTCACTCTTTACGTATGACGTTTTCACTGTTTTTGTTTGTGACGATCTCGCTGCTTACGTGAGACGTTTGCACTCTTGATGGGTGTGACGTTCTCACTGTTGATGGGTTTGACGATCTCACTGTTTACGTGTGACGTTTGCACTCTTTATGGGTGTGACATTCTGAGTGTTTATGGGTGTGTCCTTCACACTATTTATGTGTGTGACCTTCTCGCTGTTTATGGGTGTGACATTCTCACTGTTCATGGGTGTGACGTTTTAACTGTTTATGGGTGTGATATTCTCACTGTTTATGGTCTGGCATTTTTGCTATTTGGGTGTTAAGTTCTACCTATTTTTCGATGTGAATTTCTCAATGTTTATGGGTGTGATGTTAACACTGTTAATGGATCTGACATTCACACTGTATTTAGCTGTGACGTTCACACTGTTTATGGGTGTGACGTGCTCACTGTTTAAGGGTGTGATGTTATCACTGTTTATGCGTGTGACATTTTCACTGTTTATGAGTGTGATGTCCACACTCTTTATGGGTGTGACACTCACACTATTTATGGGTGTGATGTTCTCTGTTTATGGGTGTGACGTTCTCACTGTTTATGTGTGTGACGATCTCGCTGTTTACGTGTGACATTTGAACTCTTTATGGGGGTGACGTTCTCACAGTTTATGGGTGTGATGTTCAAACTCTTTATGCATGTGACGTTCTCTCTGTTTATGAGTGTGATTTTCTCACTGTTTATGGTTTTTGACATTCGTACTGTTTATGGGTTTGATGTTATTGCTGTTTAGGGGGTAACGTTCTCACTCTTTACCTCTGACTTTTGCACTCTTTATGGGTGTGACGTTCTCACTGTTAATTTGTGTGTCCTTCACACTATATATGTGTGTGACATTCTCGCTGTTTATGGGTGTGACATTCTCGCTGTTTATGGGTGTGACATTCTCGCTGTTTATGGGTGTGAGGTTCTCACTGTTTATGTGTGTGACATTCTCGCTGTTTATGGGTGTGACATTCTCGCTGTTTATGGGTGTGACGTTCTCACTGTTTATGGGTGTGACGTTCTCACTGTTTATGGGTGTGACGTTCTCACTGTTTATGGGTGTGATATTCTCACTGTTTATAGGTGTGAGATTTTCACTGTTTATGGTCTGGCATGTTTGCTGCTTAGGGTGTTAAGTTCTACCTGTTATTCAATGTGAATTTCACAATGTTTATGGGTGTGATGTTAACACTGTTAATGGATCTGACGTTAACACTGTTTTTAGGTGTGACGTTCACACTGTTTATGGGTGTGACATGCTCACTGTTTATGGTGTGATGTTCTCACTGTTTAAGGGTGTGATGTTCAAAATATTTATGGGTGTGACTCGCTCACTGTTTATGGGTCTGACGTTCGCACTGTTCATGGGTGTGTTGTTCACACTGTTTATGGAAGTGACGTTATTGTTGTTAAGGGTGTGTCGTTCTCACTGTTTATGGGTTTGATGTTCTCACTGTTTACATGTGACATTTGAACTGTTTATGGGTGTGATGGTCTCACTGTTTATGGGTTTGGCGTTATTGCTGTTTAGGGCGTGACGTCCTCACTGTTTACGTGTGACGTTTGCACTGTTTACATGTGTGACGTTCCCACTGTTTTTGTGTGTCTCGATCGCACTGTTTACGTGTGACGTTTGAACTCTTTATGGGTGTAACATTCTCACTTTTTATAGGTGCGTCTTTCACACTGTTTATGTGTGTGACGTTCTCGATGTTTATGGGTGTGATGTTCTCACTGTTTATGCGTGTGGCGTTCTCACTGTTTATGGGTGTGACGTTCTCACTGTTTATGGGTGTGACGTTCTCACTGTTTATGGGTGTGACGTTCTCACTGTTAATGGGTGTGACATTCTCACTGTTTATAGGCGTGACACTCTCACTGTTTATGCGTGTGATGTTCTCACTGTTTATGGGTGTGACGTTCTCACTGTTAATGGGTGTGACATTCTCACTGTTTATGCGACTGATGTCCTCACTGTTTATGGGTGTGATGTTCACACTGTTTATGGGTGTGACGTTCTCACTGTTTATGGGTGTGACGTTCTCACTGTTCATGGGTGTGACGTTCTCACTGTTTATGGGTGTGACGTTCTCACTGTTTATGCGTGTGACGTTCTCACTGTTTATGTGTGTGACGTTCGTACTGTTTATCAGTTTGACGTTATTGCTGTTTACGTGTGACTTTTGCACTCTTTATGTGTGTGACGTTCTCACTGTTTATGGTTATGACGTTCTCACTTTTTAGGTGTGACGTTTGCACTCTTTATGGGTGTGACGTTCTCACTGTTTATGGGTGTGACGTTCTCACCGTTTATGGGAGTGACGTTCTCACCGTTTATGGGTGTGACGTTCTCACTGTTTTTGTGTGTGACATTCACACTGTTTATGGGTGTGAGGTTCTCACTGTCTATGGGTTTGTCGTTCTCACTGTTTATGGGTTTGACATTCAAACTGTTTATGGGTTTGATGTTCTCACTGTTTATGGGTGTGATGTTCTCACTGTTTATTGGTGTGATGTTCACACTGTTTACGGGGGTGACGTTCACACTGTTTTTAGGTTATGGGTTTGACGTTATTGCTGTTTATGTGTTTGACGATCTCACTGTTTACGTGTGACGTTTGCACACTTTATGGGTGTGACGCTCAAACTCTTTATGCGTGTGACGTTCTCTCTGTTTATGAGTGTGATGTTCTCTCTGTTTGTGACTGTGACGTTTTATACTGTATATGGGTTTGACGTTTTTGCTGTTTAGTGTGTGACCTTCTCACTCTTTACGTATGACGTTTTCACTGTTTTTGTTTGTGACGATCTCGCTGCTTACGTGAGACGTTTGCACTCTTGATGGGTGTGACGTTCTCACTGTTGATGGGTTTGACGATCTCACTGTTTACGTGTGACGTTTGCACTCTTTATGGGTGTGACATTCTGAGTGTTTATGGGTGTGTCCTTCACACTATTTATGTGTGTGACCTTCTCGCTGTTTATGGGTGTGACATTCTCACTGTTCATGGGTGTGACGTTTTAACTGTTTATGGGTGTGATATTCTCACTGTTTATGGTCTGGCATTTTTGCTATTTGGGTGTTAAGTTCTACCTATTTTTCGATGTGAATTTCTCAATGTTTATGGGTGTGATGTTAACACTGTTAATGGATCTGACATTCACACTGTATTTAGCTGTGACGTTCACACTGTTTATGGGTGTGACGTGCTCACTGTTTAAGGGTGTGATGTTATCACTGTTTATGCGTGTGACATTTTCACTGTTTATGAGTGTGATGTCCACACTCTTTATGGGTGTGACACTCACACTATTTATGGGTGTGATGTTCTCTGTTTATGGGTGTGACGTTCTCACTGTTTATGTGTGTGACGATCTCGCTGTTTACGTGTGACATTTGAACTCTTTATGGGGGTGACGTTCTCACAGTTTATGGGTGTGATGTTCAAACTCTTTATGCATGTGACGTTCTCTCTGTTTATGAGTGTGATTTTCTCACTGTTTATGGTTTTTGACATTCGTACTGTTTATGGGTTTGATGTTATTGCTGTTTAGGGGGTAACGTTCTCACTCTTTACCTCTGACTTTTGCACTCTTTATGGGTGTGACGTTCTCACTGTTAATTTGTGTGTCCTTCACACTATATATGTGTGTGACATTCTCGCTGTTTATGGGTGTGACATTCTCGCTGTTTATGGGTGTGACATTCTCGCTGTTTATGGGTGTGAGGTTCTCACTGTTTATGTGTGTGACATTCTCGCTGTTTATGGGTGTGACATTCTCGCTGTTTATGGGTGTGACGTTCTCACTGTTTATGGGTGTGACGTTCTCACTGTTTATGGGTGTGACATTCTCACTGTTTATGGGTGTGATATTCTCACTGTTTATAGGTGTGAGATTTTCACTGTTTATGGTCTGGCATGTTTGCTGCTTAGGGTGTTAAGTTCTACCTGTTATTCAATGTGAATTTCACAATGTTTATGGGTGTGATGTTAACACTGTTAATGGATCTGACGTTAACACTGTTTTTAGGTGTGACGTTCACACTGTTTATGGGTGTGACATGCTCACTGTTTATGGTGTGATGTTCTCACTGTTTAAGGGTGTGATATTCAAAATATTTATGGGTGTGACTCGCTCACTGTTTATGGGTCTGACGTTCGCACTGTTCATGGGTGTGTTGTTCACACTGTTTATGGAAGTGACGTTATTGTTGTTAAGGGTGTGTCGTTCTCACTGTTTATGGGTTTGATGTTCTCACTGTTTACATGTGACATTTGAACTGTTTATGGGTGTGATGGTCTCACTGTTTATGGGTTTGGCGTTATTGCTGTTTAGGGCGTGACGTCCTCACTGTTTACGTGTGACGTTTGCACTGTTTACATGTGTGACGTTCCCACTGTTTTTGTGTGTCTCGATCGCACTGTTTACGTGTGACGTTTGAACTCTTTATGGGTGTAACATTCTCACTTTTTATAGGTGCGTCTTTCACACTGTTTATGTGTGTGACGTTCTCGATGTTTATGGGTGTGATGTTCTCACTGTTTATGGGTGTGATGTTCTCACTGTTTATGGGTGTGACGTTCTCACTGTTTATGGGTGTGACATTCTCACTGTTTATGGGTGTGATGTTCTCACTGTTTATGGGTGTGATGTTCTCGCTGTTTATGGGTGTGGTGTTCTCACTGTTTATGGGTGTGACGTTCTCACTGTTTATGGGTGTGACGTTCTCACTGTTTATGGGTGTGATGTTCTCACTGTTTATGGGTGTGACGTTCACACTGTTTATGGGTGTGACGTTCTCACTGTTTATGCGTGTGATGTTCTCACTGTTTATGGGTGTCACGTTCTCACTGTTTATGGGTGTGACGTTCTCACTGTTAGGGGTGTGATGTTCACACTGTTTATGGGTTTGACGTTCTCACTGTTTATGGGTGTGATGTTCACACTGTTTATGGGTGTGATGTTCACACTGTTTATGGGTGTGATGTTCTCACTCTTTCAGGGTGTAACATTTTCACTGCTTGATGTTGTGATGTTGGCATTGTTCATGTGTGTGACGTTCTCACTGTTCAACATTGTGATGTTCTCACTGTTTACGTGTGTGATCTTCTCTCTGTTTGATGGTGTGACGTTCTCCCTATTTATGGGTTTCTCGTTCGCACTGTTTATGGGTGTGACGTTCTCACTGTTTATGGGTGTGATGTTCACACTGTTTATGGGTGTGACGTTCAAACTCTTTATGGGTGTGACGTTCTCACTGTTTATGAGTGATGTTTGCACTGTTTATGGGTGTGACGTTCTCACTGTTTCTGGGTGTGACATGCTCACTGTTCATGGATTTGTCGTTCACACTGTTTATGGGTGTGACGTTATTGTTGTTAATGGTGTGACATTCTCATTGTTTATGGATTTGACGTTCTCACTGTTTACATGTGACATTCTCACTGTTTCTGGGTGTGATGGTGTCACTGTTTATGGGTGCGACGTTATTGTTGTTAAGGGTGTGATGTTCACACTGTTTATGGGTTGGACGTTCGTACTGTTTATGGGTTCGACGTTATTGCTGTTTACGTGTGATGTTTGCACTCTTTATGGGTGTGACATTCACACTGTTTATGGGTGTGACGTTCTCACTGTTTATGGGTTTGATGATCTCACTTTTTACGTGTGACGTTTGCACTCTTTATGGGTGTGACATTCACACTGTTTATGGGTGTGACGTTCTCACTGTTTATGGGTGTGACATTCACACTGTTTATGGGTGTGACGTTCTCTCTGTTTATGGGTGTGACGTTCTCACTGTTTATGGGTGTGACGTTCTCACTGTTTATGGGTGTGACGTTCTCACTGTTCATGGGTGTGACGTTCTCACTGTTTATGTGTGTGGCATTCTCACTGTTTATGGGTGTGATGTTCTGACTGTTTATGAGTGTGAAGTTCACACTGTTTATGTTTGTGACATTCACACTGTTTATGGGTGTTGCGTTCTCCCTGTTAATGGGTGTGACGTTCTCACTGTTTATGGGAGTGATGTTCTGAATGTTTATGGGTGTAAAGTTCACGCTGTTTATGTTTGTGACATTCACACTGTTAATGGGTGTGGCGTTCTCCCTGTTTATGGGTGTAATATTCACACTGTTTATGGGTGTCACGTTCCAACTGCTTTTTCGGGTGACGTTCTCACTGTTTCTGGGTTTCTCGTTCACACTGTTCATGGGTGTGATGTTATCATTCTGTATAGGTTTGACGTTCACACTCTTTATGGGTGTGTCCTTCATACTGTTTCTGTGTGTGGCGTTCTCACTGTTTATGTGTGTGGCGTTCTCACTGTTTATGGCGTGACATTCTCACTGTTTATGGGTGTGGCGTTCTCACTGTTTATGGGTGTGTTTTTCACACTCTTTATGAATGTGACGTTCTCAATGTTTATGGGTGTGATGTTCACACTGTTTATGGGTGTGATGTTCACACTGTTTCTGGGTGTGACATTCTCACTGTTTATGGGTGTGACGTTCACACTCTTTATGTGTGTGATATTCGCACACTTTCTGGGTGTGATGTTCACACTGTTTATGGGTGTGACGTTCACACTGTTTATGGGTGTGATGTTCTCACTGTTTATGGGTCTGATGTTCACACTGTTTATGGGTGTGATGTTCACACTGTTTATGGGTATGACGTTCTCACTGTTTATGGGTGTGATGTTCTCACTGTTTATGGGTCTGATGTTCACACTGTTTATGGGTGTGATGTTCACACTGTTTATGGGTGTGACGTTCTCACTGTTTATGGGTGTGATGTTCACACTGTTTATGGGTGTGACGTTCTCACTGTTTATGGGTGTGATGTTCTCACTGTTTATGGGTGTGACGTTCTCACTGTTTATGGGTGTGACGTTCTCACTGTTTATGGGTGTGACGTTCACACTGTTTATGGGTGTGATGTTCTCACTCTTTCAGGGTGTGACATTTTCACTGCTTGATGTTGTGATGTTGGCATTGTTCATGTGTGTGACGTTCTCATTGTGCAACATTGTGATGTTCTCACTGTTTACGTGTGTGATCTTCTCTCTGTTTGATGGTGTGACGTTCTCACTATTTATGGGTTTCTCGTTCGCATGGTTTATAGGTGTGACGTTCTCACTGTTCATGGGTTTGTCGTTCACACTGTTTATGGGTGTGACGTTATTGTTGTTAATGGTGTGACATTCTCATTGTTTATGGATTTGACGTTCTCACTGTTTACATGTGACATTCTCACTGTTTCTGGGTGTGATGGTCTCACTGTTTATGGGTGTGACGTTCACACTGTTTATGGGTGTGACGTTCTCACTATTTATGGACGTGACACTCTCACTGTTTATCGGTGTGATGTTCACACTGTTTATGCGTGTGACGTTCTCACTGTTTATGGGTTTGACGTTCTCACTGTTTATGGGCGTGACACTCTCACTGTTTATGCGTGTGACGTTCTCACTGTTTATGCGTGTGACGTTCTCACTGTTTATGCGTGTGGCGTTCTCACTGTTTATGGGTGTGATGTTCTCACTGTTTATGGGTTTGACGTTCTCATGGTTTCTGGGTGTGACGAGCTCATTGTTTATGGGTGTGACGTTCTCACTGTTTATGGGTGTGACGTTCTCACTGTTAGGGGTGTGATGTTCACACTGTTTATGGGTTTGACGTTCTCACTGTTTATGGGTGTGATGTTCACACTGTTTATGGGTGTGATGTTCACACTGTTTATGGGTGTGATGTTCTCACTCTTTCAGGGTGTAACATTTTCACTGCTTGATGTTGTGATGTTGGCATTGTTCATGTGTGTGACGTTCTCACTGTTCAACATTGTGATGTTCTCACTGTTTACGTGTGTGATCTTCTCTCTGTTTGATGGTGTGACGTTCTCCCTATTTATGGGTTTCTCGTTCGCACTGTTTATGGGTGTGACGTTCTCACTGTTTATGGGTGTGATGTTCACACTGTTTATGGGTGTGACGTTCAAACTCTTTATGGGTGTGACGTTCTCACTGTTTATGAGTGATGTTTGCACTGTTTATGGGTGTGACGTTCTCACTGTTTCTGGGTGTGACATGCTCACTGTTCATGGATTTGTCGTTCACACTGTTTATGGGTGTGACGTTATTGTTGTTAATGGTGTGACATTCTCATTGTTTATGGATTTGACGTTCTCACTGTTTACATGTGACATTCTCACTGTTTCTGGGTGTGATGGTGTCACTGTTTATGGGTGCGACGTTATTGTTGTTAAGGGTGTGATGTTCACACTGTTTATGGGTTGGACGTTCGTACTGTTTATGGGTTCGACGTTATTGCTGTTTACGTGTGATGTTTGCACTCTTTATGGGTGTGACATTCACACTGTTTATGGGTGTGACGTTCTCACTGTTTATGGGTTTGATGATCTCACTTTTTACGTGTGACGTTTGCACTCTTTATGGGTGTGACATTCACACTGTTTATGGGTGTGACGTTCTCACTGTTTATGGGTGTGACATTCACACTGTTTATGGGTGTGACGTTCTCTCTGTTTATGGGTGTGACGTTCTCACTGTTTATGGGTGTGACGTTCTCACTGTTTATGGGTGTGACGTTCTCACTGTTCATGGGTGTGACGTTCTCACTGTTTATGTGTGTGGCATTCTCACTGTTTATGGGTGTGATGTTCTGACTGTTTATGAGTGTGAAGTTCACACTGTTTATGTTTGTGACATTCACACTGTTTATGGGTGTTGCGTTCTCCCTGTTAATGGGTGTGACGTTCTCACTGTTTATGGGAGTGATGTTCTGAATGTTTATGGGTGTAAAGTTCACGCTGTTTATGTTTGTGACATTCACACTGTTAATGGGTGTGGCGTTCTCCCTGTTTATGGGTGTAATATTCACACTGTTTATGGGTGTCACGTTCCAACTGCTTTTTCGGGTGACGTTCTCACTGTTTCTGGGTTTCTCGTTCACACTGTTCATGGGTGTGATGTTATCATTCTGTATAGGTTTGACGTTCACACTCTTTATGGGTGTGTCCTTCATACTGTTTCTGTGTGTGGCGTTCTCACTGTTTATGTGTGTGGCGTTCTCACTGTTTATGGCGTGACATTCTCACTGTTTATGGGTGTGGCGTTCTCACTGTTTATGGGTGTGTTTTTCACACTCTTTATGAATGTGACGTTCTCAATGTTTATGGGTGTGATGTTCACACTGTTTATGGGTGTGATGTTCACACTGTTTCTGGGTGTGACATTCTCACTGTTTATGGGTGTGACGTTCACACTCTTTATGTGTGTGATATTCGCACACTTTCTGGGTGTGATGTTCACACTGTTTATGGGTGTGACGTTCACACTGTTTATGGGTGTGATGTTCTCACTGTTTATGGGTCTGATGTTCACACTGTTTATGGGTGTGATGTTCACACTGTTTATGGGTATGACGTTCTCACTGTTTATGGGTGTGATGTTCTCACTGTTTATGGGTCTGATGTTCACACTGTTTATGGGTGTGATGTTCACACTGTTTATGGGTGTGACGTTCTCACTGTTTATGGGTGTGATGTTCACACTGTTTATGGGTGTGACGTTCTCACTGTTTATGGGTGTGATGTTCTCACTGTTTATGGGTGTGACGTTCTCACTGTTTATGGGTGTGACGTTCTCACTGTTTATGGGTGTGACGTTCACACTGTTTATGGGTGTGATGTTCTCACTCTTTCAGGGTGTGACATTTTCACTGCTTGATGTTGTGATGTTGGCATTGTTCATGTGTGTGACGTTCTCATTGTGCAACATTGTGATGTTCTCACTGTTTACGTGTGTGATCTTCTCTCTGTTTGATGGTGTGACGTTCTCACTATTTATGGGTTTCTCGTTCGCATGGTTTATAGGTGTGACGTTCTCACTGTTCATGGGTTTGTCGTTCACACTGTTTATGGGTGTGACGTTATTGTTGTTAATGGTGTGACATTCTCATTGTTTATGGATTTGACGTTCTCACTGTTTACATGTGACATTCTCACTGTTTCTGGGTGTGATGGTCTCACTGTTTATGGGTGTGACGTTCACACTGTTTATGGGTGTGACGTTCTCACTATTTATGGACGTGACACTCTCACTGTTTATCGGTGTGATGTTCACACTGTTTATGCGTGTGACGTTCTCACTGTTTATGGGTTTGACGTTCTCACTGTTTATGGGCGTGACACTCTCACTGTTTATGCGTGTGACGTTCTCACTGTTTATGCGTGTGACGTTCTCACTGTTTATGCGTGTGGCGTTCTCACTGTTTATGGGTGTGACGTTCTCACTGTTTATGGGTTTGACGTTCTCATGGTTTCTGGGTGTGACGAGCTCATTGTTTATGGGTGTGACGTTCTCACTGTTTATGGGTGTGATGTTCTGAATGTTTATGAGTGTGAAGTTCACGCTGTTTATGTTTGTGACATTCACACTGTTAATGGGTGTCACGTTCAAACTGCGTATTCGGGTGACGTTCTCACTGTTTCTGGGTTTCTCGTTCACACTGTTTATGGGTAGGATGTTATCATTCTGTATAGGTTTGACGTTCACACTCTTTATGGGTGTGTCGTTTATACTGTTTATGGGTGTGTCCTTCATACTGTTTCTGTGTGTGGCGTTCTCACTGTTTATGTGTGTGGCGTTCTCACTGTTTATGGCGTGACATTCTCACTGTTTATGGGTGTGGCGTTCTCACTGTTTATGGGTGTGTTTTTCACACTCTTTATGAATGTGACGTTCTCAATGTTTATGGGTGTGATGTTCACACTGTTTATGGGTGTGATGTTCACACTGTTTCTGGGTGTGACATTCTCACTGTTTATGGGTGTGACGTTCACACTCTTTATGTGTGTGATATTCGCACACTTTCTGGGTGTGATGTTCACACTGTTTATGGGTGTGACGTTCACACTGTTTATGGGTGTGATGTTCTCACTGTTTATGGGTGTGACATTCTCACTGTTTATGGGTGCGTCGTTCTCACTGTTTATGGGTGTGACGTTCACACTGTTTATGGGTTTAACGATCTCACTGTTTATGGGTGTGACATTCTCACTGTTTATGGGTGTGACGTTCTAACCGTTTATAGGTTTGACGTTCTCACAGTTTATGGGTGTGACGTTCTCACTGTTTATGGTGTGGCATTTTTGCTGCTCAGCGTCTTAAGTTATACCTATTTTTCGATGTGAATTTCGCATTGTTTATGGGTGTGATGTTAACACTGTTAATGGTTGTGACGTTCACACTGTTTATGTTTGTGACGTGCTCACTGTTTATGGGTGTGATGTTCACACTGTTTATGGGTGTGACGTTCTCACTGTTTATGGGTGTGACGTTCTCACTGTTTATGGGTTTGACGTTCTCACTATTTATGGGTGTGACGTTCTCACTGTTTATGGGTGTGACGTTCTCACTGTTTATGGGTGTGACGTTCTCACTGTTTATGGGTGTGATGTTCACACTGTTTATGGGTGTGACGTTCACACTGTTTATGGGTGTGAGATTCTCACTGTTTATGGGTGTGACGTTCACACTGTTTATGGGTGTGACGTTCTCACTGTTTATGGGTTTGTCGTTCTCACTTTTGATGCGTGTGGCGTTCTCACTGTTTGTGTGTGTGACGTTCTCACTGTTTATGGGCGTGATGTTCACACTGTTTATGGGTCTGACGTTCGCACTGTTTATGGGTGTGACGTTCTCACTGTTTATGGGTGTGACGTTCACACTGTTTATGGTTGTGACGTTCTCACTGTTTATGGTTGTGACGTTCTCACTGTTTATGGGTCTGACGTTCACACTGTTCATGGGTGTGTCGTTCACACTGTTCATGGGTGTGTCGTTCTCAATGTTTATGCATGTGACGTTCTCACTGTTTATGCGTGTGACGTTCTCACTGTTTATGCGTGTGGCATTCTCACTGTTTATGGGTGTGATGTTCTGACTGTTTATGAGTGTGAAGTTCACACTGTTTATGTTTGTGACATTCACACTGTTTATGGGTGTTGCGTTCTCCCTGTTAATGGGTGTGACGTTCTCACTGTTTATGGGAGTGATGTTCTGAATGTTTATGGGTGTAAAGTTCACGCTGTTTATGTTTGTGACATTCACACTGTTAATGGGTGTGGCGTTCTCCCTGTTTATGGGTGTAATATTCACACTGTTTATGGGTGTCACGTTCCAACTGCTTTTTCGGGTGACGTTCTCACTGTTTCTGGGTTTCTCGTTCACACTGTTCATGGGTGTGATGTTATCATTCTGTATAGGTTTGACGTTCACACTCTTTATGGGTGTGTCGTTTATACTGTTTATGGGTGTGTCCTTCATACTGTTTCTGTGTGTGGCGTTCTCACTGTTTATGTGTGTGGCGTTCTCACTGTTTATGGCGTGACATTCTCACTGTTTATGGGTGTGGCGTTCTCACTGTTTATGGGTGTGTTTTTCACACTCTTTATGAATGTGACGTTCTCAATGTTTATGGGTGTGATGTTCACACTGTTTATGGGTGTGATGTTCACACTGTTTCTGGGTGTGACATTCTCACTGTTTATGGGTGTGACGTTCACACTCTTTATGTGTGTGATATTCGCACACTTTCTGGGTGTGATGTTCACACTGTTTATGGGTGTGACGTTCACACTGTTTATGGGTGTGATGTTCTCACTGTTTATGGGTCTGATGTTCACACTGTTTATGGGTGTGATGTTCTCACTGTTTATGGGTGTGACGTTCTCACTGTTTATGGGTGTGACGTTCTCACTGTTTATGGGTGCGTCGTTCTCACTGTTTATGGGTGTGACGTTCACACTGTTTATGGGTGTGATGTTCTCACTCTTTCAGGGTGTAACATTTTCACTGCCTGATGTTGTGATGTTGGCATTGTTCATGTGTATGACGTTCTCATTGTTCAACATTGTGATGTTCTCACTGTTTACGTGTGTGATCTTCTCTCTGTTTGATGGTGTGACGTTCTCACTATTTATGGGTTTCTCGTTCGCACTGTTTATGGGTGTGACGTTATTGTTGTTAATGGTGTGACATTCTCATTGTTTATGGATTTGACGTTCTCACTGTTTACATGTGACATTCTCACTGTTTCTGGGTGTGATGGTGTCACTGTTTATGGGTGTGACGTTCTCACTGTTTATGGGTGCGACGTTCACACTGTTTATGGGTGTGACGTTCTCACTGCTTATGCGTGTGGCGTTCTCACTGTTTATGGGTGTGACGTTCTCACTGTTTATGGGTGTGACGTTCTCACTGTTTATAGGTGTGACGTTCTCTCTGTTTATGCGTGTGACGTTCTCACTGTTTATGGGTGTGACGATCTCACTGTTTATGGGTGTGACATTCTGACTGTTTGTGGGTTTGACGTTCTCACTGTTTATGGGTGTGACGTTCTCACTGTTTATTGGTGTGACGTTTTCACTGTTTATGGGTGTGACGTTCTAACCGTTTATAGGTTTGACGTTCTCACAGTTTATGGGTGTGACGTTCTCACTGTTTATGGTGTGGCGTTCTCAATGTTTATGGTGTGGCATTTTTGCTGCTTAGCGTCTTAAGTTATACCTATTTTTCGATGTAAATTTCGCATTGTTTATGGGTGTGATGTTAACACTGTTAATGGTTGTGACGTTCACACTGTTTATGTTTGTGACGTGCTCACTGTTTATGGGTGTGATGTTCACACTGTTTATGGGTGTGATGTTCACACTGTTTATGGGTGTGACGTTCTCACTCTTTACGGGTGTGATGTTCACACTGTTTATGGGTGTGATGTTCACACTGTTTATGGGTGTGACGTTCTCACTCTTTACGGGTGTGATGTTCACACTGTTTATGAGTGTGACGTTCTCACTGTTTATGGGTGTGACGTTCTCACTGTTTATGGGTGTGATCTTCTCACTGTTTATGGGTGTGATGTTCACACTGTTTATGGGTGTGATGTTCACACTGTTTATGGGTGTGACGTTCTCACTGTTTATGGGTGTGACGTTCTCACTGTTTATGGGTGTGACGTTCTCACTGTTTATGGGTGTGATGTTCACACTGTTTATGGGTGTGATGTTCACACTGTATATGGGTGTGACGTTCTCACTGTTTATGGGTGTGACGTTCTCACTGTTTATGGGTGTGACGTTCTCACTGTTTATGGGTGTGATGTTCACACTGTTTATGGGTGTGATGTTCACACTGTATATGGGTGTGACGTTCTCACTGTTTATGGGTGTGACGTTCTCACTGTTCATGTGTGTGACGTTCACACTGTTTATGGGTGTGACGTTCTCACTGTTTATGGGTGTGACGTTCTCACTGTTTATGGGTGTGATGTTCACACTGTTTATGGGTGTGATGTTCACACTGTATATGGGTGTGACGTTCTCACTGTTTATGGGTGTGACGTTCTCACTGTTTATGGGTGTGACGTTCTCACTGTTTATGGGCGTGACACTCTCACTGTTTATGGGTGTGATGTTCACACTGTTTATGGATGTGACGTTCTCACTTTTTATGGGTGTGATGTTCACACTGTTTATGGATGTGACGTTCTCACTTTTTATGGGTGTGATGTTCACACTGTTTCTGGGTGTGACGTTCTCACTGTTCATGGGTGTGATGTTCTCACTGTTTATGGGTGTGATGTTCTCACTGTTTATGGGTGTGATGTTCACACTGTTTCTGGGTGTGATGTTCTCACTGTTTATGGGTGTGACGTTCTCACTGTTTAGGGGTGTGACATTCACACTGTTTATGGCTGTGACGTTCTCACTGTTTATGGGTGTGACGTTCTCACTGTTTATGGGTGTGACGTTCTCACTGTTTATGGGTGTGATGTTCTCACTGTTTATGGGTGTGACGTTCACACTGTTTATGGGTGTGATGTTCTCACTGTTTATGGGTGTGACGTTGAAACTCTTTATGGGTGTGATGTTCTCACTGTTTATGGGTGTGACGTTCCCATTGTTTACGTGTGTGATGTTCACACTGTTTATGGGTGTGACGTTCTCACTTTTTCTGGGTGTGACATTCTCACTGTTTATGGATTTGACGATCTCACTGTTTATGGGTGTCACAATCTTACTGGGTACGTGTGACGTTCACACTGTTTATGGGTGTGACGTTCTCACTCTTTATGCGTGTGACGTTCTCACTGTTAGGGGTGTGACGTTCACACTGTTTATGGGTGTGATGTTCTCACTGTTTATGGGTGTGACGTTCTCACTTTTAGGGGTGTGACGTTCACACTGTTTATGGGTGTGATGTTCTCACTGTTTATGGGTGTGCCGTTCTCACTGTTAGGGTGTGACGTTCACACTGTTTATGGTGTGATGTTCTCACTGTTTATGGGTGTGACGTTGAAACTCTTTATGGGTGTGATGTTCTCACTGTTTATGGGTGTGATGTTCCCATTGTTTACGTGTGTGATGTTCACACTGTTTATGGGTGTGACGTTCTCACTTTTTCTGGGTGTGACATTCTCACTGTTTATGGATTTGACGATCTCACTGTTTATGGGTGTCACAATCTTACTGGGTACGTGTGACGTTCACACTGTTTATGGGTGTGACGTTCTCACTCTTTATGCGTGTGACGTTCTCACTGTTAGGGGTGTGACGTTCACACTGTTTATGGGTGTGATGTTCTCACTGTTTATGGGTGTGACGTTCTCACTTTTAGGGGTGTGACGTTCACACTGTTTATGGGTGTGATGTTCTCACTGTTTATGGGTGTGCCGTTCTCACTGTTAGGGTGTGACGTTCACACTGTTTATGGTGTGATGTTCTCACTGTTTATGGGTGTGACGTTCTCACTGTTAGGGGTGTGCCGTTCACACTGTTTATGGTGTGACATTCTCACTGTTTATTGGTGTGACATTCTCACTGTTTATGGGTGTGACGTTCTCACTGTTTATGGGCGTTACACTCTCACTGTTTATGGGTGTGGTGTTCTCACTGTTTATGCGTGTGACGTTCTCACTGTTTATGGGTGTGACGTTCTCACTGTTTATGGATGTGACGTTCTCACTGTTTATGGGTGTGACGTTCTCACTGTTTATGGGTCTGACGTTCGCACTGTTTATGGGTGTGACGTTCTCACTGTTTATGGGTGTGA
Organism: Isurus oxyrinchus; assembly: GCA_026770705.1. Taxonomy (NCBI): domain Eukaryota; kingdom Metazoa; phylum Chordata; class Chondrichthyes; order Lamniformes; family Lamnidae; genus Isurus; species Isurus oxyrinchus. Next base: position 879,882 of record JANJGN010000013.1, on the reverse strand, counting down.
CGTTCACACTGTTTATGGGTGTGACGTTCTCACTGTTTATGGTTGTGACGTTCTCACTGTTTATGGGTCTGACGTTCACACTGTTCATGGGTGTGACGTTCACACTGTTTATGGGTGTGATGTTCACACTGTTTCTGGGTGTGACATTCTCACTGTTCATGGGTGTGACGTTCACACTCTTTATGTGTGTGATATTCGCACACTTTCTGGGTGTGATGTTCACACTGTTTATGGGTGTGACGTTCACACTGTTTATGGGTGTGATGTTCTCACTGTTTATGGGTCTGATGTTCACACTGTTTCTGGGTGTGACGTTCTCACTGTTTATGGGTGTGATGTTCTCACTGTTTATGGGTGTGACGTTCTCACTGTTTATGGGTGTGACGTTCTCACTGTTTATGGGTGTGACGTTATTGTTGTTAATGGTGTGACATTCTCATTGTTTATGGATTTGACGTTCTCACTGTTGACATGTGACATTCTCACTGTTTCTGGGTGCGATGGTCTCACTGCTTATGCGTGTGGCGTTCTCACTGTTTATGGGTGTGATGTTCACACTGTTTATTGTTCTGACATTCACACTGTTTATGGGTGTGACGTTCTCACTGTTTATGGGCGTGACACTCTCACTGTTTATGGGTGTGGTGTTCTCACTGTTTATGCGTGTGACGTTCTCACTGTTTATGGGTGTGACGTTCTCACTGTTTATGGATGTGACGTTCTCACTGTTTATGGGTGTGACGTTCTCACTGTTTATGGGTCTGACGTTCGCACTGTTTATGGGTGTGACGTTCTCACTGTTTATGGGTGTGACGTTCACACTGTTTATGGGTGTGACGTTCTCACTGTTTATGGTTGTGACGTTCTCACTGTTTATGGGTCTGACGTTCACACTGTTCATGGGTGTGTCGTTCACACTGTTCATGGGTGTGTCGTTCTCAATGTTTATGCATGTGACGTTCTCACTGTTTATGCGTGTGACGTTCTCACTGTTTATGCGTGTGGCATTCTCACTGTTTATGGGTGTGATGTTCTGACTGTTTATGAGTGTGAAGTTCACACTGTTTATGTTTGTGACATTCACACTGTTTATGGGTGTTGCGTTCTCCCTGTTAATGGGTGTGACGTTCTCACTGTTTATGGGAGTGATGTTCTGAATGTTTATGGGTGTAAAGTTCACGCTGTTTATGTTTGTGACATTCACACTGTTAATGGGTGTGGCGTTCTCCCTGTTTATGGGTGTAATATTCACACTGTTTATGGGTGTCACGTTCCAACTGCTTTTTCGGGTGACGTTCTCACTGTTTCTGGGTTTCTCGTTCACACTGTTCATGGGTGTGATGTTATCATTCTGTATAGGTTTGACGTTCACACTCTTTATGGGTGTGTCCTTCATACTGTTTCTGTGTGTGGCGTTCTCACTGTTTATGTGTGTGGCGTTCTCACTGTTTATGGCGTGACATTCTCACTGTTTATGGGTGTGGCGTTCTCACTGTTTATGGGTGTGTTTTTCACACTCTTTATGAATGTGACGTTCTCAATGTTTATGGGTGTGATGTTCACACTGTTTATGGGTGTGATGTTCACACTGTTTCTGGGTGTGACATTCTCACTGTTCATGGGTGTGACGTTCACACTCTTTATGTGTGTGATATTCGCACACTTTCTGGGTGTGATGTTCACACTGTTTATGGGTGTGACGTTCACACTGTTTATGGGTGTGATGTTCTCACTGTTTATGGGTCTGATGTTCACACTGTTTATGGGTGTGACGTTCTCACTGTTTATGGGTGTGATGTTCTCACTGTTTATGGGTGTGACGTTCTCACTGTTTATGGGTGTGACGTTCTCACTGTTTATGGGTGCGTCGTTCTCACTGTTTATGGGTGTGACGTTCACACTGTTTATGGGTGTGATGTTCTCACTCTTTCAGGGTGAAACACTTTCACTGCCTGATGTTGTGATGTTGGCATTGTTCATGTGTATGACGTTCTCATTGTTCAACATTGTGATGTTCTCACTGTTTACGTGTGTGATCTTCTCTCTGTTTGATGGTGTGACGTTCTCACTATTTATGGGTTTCTCGTTCGCACTGTTTATGGGTGTGATTTTCTCACTGTTTATGGGTGTGACGTTCTCACTGTTTATGCGTGTGACGTTCTCACTTTTGATGCGTGTGGCGTTCTCACTGTTTATGGGTGTGATGTTCTCACTGTTTATGGATGTGACGTTCTCACTGTTTATGCGTGTGACGTTCTCACTGTTCATGGGTGTGACGTTCTCACTGTTTATGGATGTGACGTTCTCACTGTTTATGGGTGTGACGTTCTCACTGTTTATGGGTGTGATGTTCTCACTGTTTATGGGTGTGATGTTCACACTGTTTCTGGGTGTGATGTTCTCACTGTTTATGGGTGTGACGTTCTCACTGTTTAGGGGTGTGACATTCACACTGTTTATGGCTGTGACGTTCTCACTGTTTATGGGTGTGACGTTCTTATTGTTTATGGGTGTGATTTTCTCACTGTTTATGGGTGTGACGTTCTCACTGTTTATGGTGTGACGTTCTCACTGTTTATGGATGTGACATTCTCACTGTTTATGGGTGTGATGTTCTCACTGTTTATGGGTGTGACGTTCTCACTGTTTATGGGTGTGACGTTCTCACTGTTTATGGATGTGACATTCTCACTGTTTATGGGTGTGACGCTCTCACTGTTTATGGGTGTGATGTTCTCACTGTTTATGGGTGTGACGTTCACACTGTTTATGGGTGTGATGTTCTCACTGTTTATGGGTGTGACGTTCACACTGTTTATGGGTGTGACGTTCAAACTCTTTATGGGTGTGATGTTCTCACTGTTTATGGGTGTCACGTTCGCATTGTTTATGGGTTTGGCATTATTGCTGTTTAGGGTGTGACGTTCCCATTGTTTACGTGTGTGATGTTCACACTGTTTATGGGTGTGACGTTCTCACTGTTTATGAGTGATGTTTGCACTGTTTATGGGTGTGACGTTCTCACTTTTTCTGGGTGTGACATTCTCACTGTTTATGGATTTGACAATCTCACTGTTTATGGGTGTCACAATCTTACTGGGTACGTGTGACGTTCACACTGTTTATGGGTGTGACGTTCTCACTGTTTATGGGTGCGTCGTTCTCACTGTTTATGGGTGTGACGTTCACACTGTTTATGGGTGTGATGTTCTCACTCTTTCAGGGTGTAACATTTTCACTGCCTGATGTTGTGATGTTGGCATTGTTCATGTGTTTGACGTTCTCATTGTTCAACATTGTGATGTTCTCACTGTTTACGTGTGTGATCTTCTCTATGTTTGATGGTGTGACGTTCTCACTATTTATGGGTTTCTCGTTCGCATGGTTTATAGGTGTGACGTTCTCACTGTTCATGGGTGTGACGTTCTCACGGTTTATGGGTGTGACGTTCTCACTGTTTATGGATGTGACGTTCTCACTGTTTATGGATGTGACGTTCTCACTGTTTATGGGTGTGACGTTCTCACTGTTTATGGGTGTGATGTTCTCACTGTTTATGGGTGTGATTTTCACACTGTTTATGGGTGTGATGTTCACACTGTTTATGGGTGTGACGTTCTCACTGTTTATGGGTGTGATGTTCACACTGTTTATTGTGTGACCTTCTCACTGTTTTTGGGTGTGATGTTCACACTGTTTATGGGTGTGACGTTCACACTGTTTATGAGTTTGCTGTTCACATTCTTTATGGGTGTGATGTTAACACAATTTATGGGGCTGACGTTCACACTGTTTATGGGTGTGATGTTCACACAATTCATGGGGCTGACGTTCCCACTGTTTATGGGTGTGACGTTCACACTATTTACGGGTGTGACTTTCACGCTGTTTACGCGTGTGACATTCACACTATTTCTGGCTGTGACATTCTCACTAATTAACATTGTGATGTTCACACTGTTTATGGGTGTGACATTCTCACTGTTTATGGATTTGATATTCTCACTGTTTATGGGTGTCATGTTCACACTGTTTATGGATGTCTCGATCTCACTATTTCTGGCTGTGACGTTCACACTATTGGTGTGACGTTCTCGCTCTTTATGGGTGTGACGTTCACACTGTTTATGGGTGTGTTGATCTCACTGTTTATGGGTGTGATGTTCAACACTATTTATGGGTGTGACGATCTCATTGGTTTTGGGAGTGACATTCACACTATTTATGGGTGTGAGATTCTCACTGTTTAACATGGTGACGTTCACACTCTTTATGGGTGTGACTTTCACATTATTTCTGCTTGTGACATTCTCACTGTTTATGGGTGTGACGTTCTCGGTGTTTATGGATGTGACTCTCCCAATATTTATGGGTGTGACATGGGTTTGATGTTCACACTGTTTATGGGGACGTTGTTCTCATTGTTTATGGGTGTGACATTATGACTGTTGACGATTGTGTCGTTATCACTGTTTAACGGTGTGTCATTCAGACTGTTTATGGGTGTGACTTTCTCACTGTTTATGGGTGTGATGTTCTCACTGTTTATGGGTGTGACGTTCACACTGTTTATGGATGTGACGTTCTCACTGTTTATGTGTGTGACATTCTCACTGTTTATGGATGTGATGTTCTCACTGTTTATGGGTGTGATATTCACATTCTATGAGTGTGACATTCTCACTGTTTAGCATTGTAACATTCACACTCTTTATGTGTGTGATGATCTCACTGTTTATGGATGTGACTTTCCCAATATTTATGGGTGTGACAAGGGTTTGACGTTCTCTCTGTTTATGGGGATGTCGTACTCACTGTTTATGGGTGTGACATTTTCAGTGTTTAATGGTGTGAACTTCTCACTGTTTATGGGTGTGAAGTTCTCACTGTTTATTGGTGTGACATTCTAACTATTTAACAGTGTGATGTTCTCACTGTTTATGGCTGTGACATTCTCGCTATTTGACGATGTGGCGTTCCCGCTGTTTATGGGTGTGATGTTCACACTATTTATGGGTGTGATGTTCTCACTGTTTAACATTGTGACGTTCACACTCTTTATGTGTGTGACGATCTCACTGTTTATGGATGTGCCTTTCCCAATATTTATGGGTGTGACATGGGTTTGATGTTCACACTGTTTATGGGTACAACGTTCACACTATTTATGAGTTTGCTGTTCACATTCTTTATGGGTGTGATGTTCACACTGTTTATGGGTGTGACGTTCTCACTGTTTATAGGTGTAACGTTCACACTATTTACGGGTGTGACATTCACACTATTTATGGCTGTGACATTCTCACTAATTAACATTGTGATGTTCACACTGTTTATGGGTGTGACGTTCTCGCTGTTTATGGGTGTGACATTCTCACTGTTTATGTGTGTGACGATCTCACATTTTATGGGTGTCATGTTCACCCTGTTTTTGGGTGTGACGATCTCACTGTTTATGGCTGTGACGTTCACACTATTGGTGTGACGTTCTCTTTGTTTATGAGTGTGACGTTCACACTGTTTATGGGTGTGTTCATCTCACTGTCTATTGGTGTGATGTTCAACACTATTTATGGGTGTGACGATCTCACTGGTTATGGGAGTGACATTCATACTACTTATGGGTGTGACTTTCACATTATTTCTGCGTGTGACATTCTCACTGTCTATGGGATTGATGTACTCTGTTTATGGGTGTGACATAATCACTGTTTAACGGTGTGTCATTCAGACTGTTAATGGGTGTGAAGTTATCACTGTTTTTGAGTGTGAAGTTCTCACTGATTTGGGTTTGAAGTTCTCACTGTTTTTGGGTGTGACATTCTAACTATTTAACAGCATAATGTTCTCACTGTTTATGGCTGTGATATTCTAACTATTAAACGATGTGACGTTCACGCTGTTTATGGGTGTGATTTCTCACTGTCTATGGGATTGATGTACTCACTGTTTATGGGTGTGACATAATCACTGTTTAACGCGGTGTCGTTCAGACTGTTTATGGCTGTGACATTCTCATTGATTATTGATGTGATGTTCTCACCGTTTATGACTGTGACGTAATCACTGTTCATGGGTGTGTCATTCTCACTGTTTAACATTGTAACATTCACACTCTATGTCTGTGATGTTCTCGCTGTTTATGGGTGTGATGTTCCCATTATTTATGAGTCTGACATTCTCACTGTTTAACATTGTGACATTCACACCCTTTGTGTGTGTGACGATCTCACTGTTTATGGATGTGACTTTCCCAATATTTATGGGTCTGACATGGGTTTGATGTTCACACTGTTTATGGGGATGTCATTCTCACTGTTTATGGGTGCGACATTTTCTGTGTTTAATGGTGTGAAGTTCTCACTGATTTTGGGTGTGATGTTCACACTGTTTATGGGCGTGACATTCACACTATTTATGGGTGTGAAGTTCTCACTGTTTACCGGTTGAGGATCACACTGTTTATGGGTGTGACCTTCACACTATTTATGAGTTTGATGTTCACACTCTTTATGGCTGTGACGTTCACACTATTTATGGGTGTGATGTTCACACTGTTTATGAGTGTGACATTCACACTGTTTATGTGTGTGACATTCACGCTATTTATGAGTTTGATGTTCACACTCTATGACTGTGGCGTTCACACTGTATATGGGTGTGATGTTCACGCTATTTATGGGCATGAGGTTCTCTCTGTTTTTGGTTGTGACATTACATTTTACAGATGTGAATTTCCCCCTGTTTAATGGCGGATGTTTTCACTGTTTATGGGGGTGATGTTCACACTGTTTATGGGGTTGTTGTTCACACTGTTTATGGGTGTGACATTCACACTGTTTATGGGGTTGATGTTCACACTCTATATGGGGTTGATGTTCACAGTCTTTATGGGGTTGATGTTCACACTCTATATGGGTGTGACGTTCACACTGTTTATGGGTGTCAATGTCACACTATTTATGGGTGTGATGTTCTCACTGTTTAGGGATGTGACATTCACACTGTTTGTGGGTGTGACATTCACACTATTTATGAGTTTGATGTTTGCACTCTTTATGGGTGTGACGTTCACACTGTTTATGGGTGTGATGTTCTCACTGTTTTATGGTATGTTCTTCACACTGTTTGTGGGTGTAACATTCACACTATTTATGAGTTTGATGTTTGCACTCTTTATGGGTGTGACGTTCACACTGCTTAACATTGTGATGTTCACACTGTTGATCGGTTTGATGTTCACACTTTTTACGGGTTTGACCTTCACACTGTTTATGGGTGTGACATTCACACTGTTTTTGGGATTGATGTTCACACTGTTTATGGGATTGATGCTCACACTGTTTATGAGTGTGACGTTCACACTGTTTATGGGTATGACATTCACACTGTTTGTGGGTGTGACGTTCACACTATTTATGAGTTTGATGTTTACACTCTTTATGGGTGTGACGTTCACACTGTTTATGGGTGTGATGTTCTCACTGTTTTATGGTATACTGTTCACACTGTTATGGGTGTGACATTCAAACTGTTTATGGGTATGACATTCTCACTGTTTCTGGGTGTGATGTTCACACGGCTTAATGTTGTGACGTTCACACTGTTTATGGGTGTGATGTTCACACTGTTTATGGGGTTGATGTTCTCACTCTTTATGGGTGTGATGTTCACACTGTTTATGGGTTCGACATAAACACTGTTTATGGGTGTGACATTCACACTGTTTATGGGGTTGATGTTCACACTGTTTATGGGTGTGACATTCACACTGTTTATGAGTGTGACGTTCACACTGTTTATGGGTGTGTCATTCACACTGTTTATGAGTGTGACGTTCACACTGTTTATGGGTGTGACATTCACACTATTTATGAGTTTGATGTTCACACTCTATATGAGTTTGATGTTCACACTGTTTATGGGGTTGATGTTCACACTGTTGAGTTGTTTGATGTTCACACTGTTTATTGGTGTGACATTCACACTGTTTATGGGTGTGTCGTTCACACTCTATATGAGTTTGATGTTTACACTATTTATGGGTGTGTCATTCACACTGTTTATGGAGTTGTTGTTCACACACTTTATGGGTGTGACGTTCACACTGCTGATGGGTGTGACGTTCACACTATTTATGGGTGTGATGTTCTCACTGTTAATGGGTGTGACATTCACACTGTTTATGCGTGTGACGTTCACATTATTTATTAGTTTGATGTTTACACTCTTTATGGGTGTGATGTTCTCACTGTTTTATGGTATGCTGTTCACACTGTTATGGGTGTGACATTCACACTGTTTCTGGGTGTGACATTCTCACTGTTTCTGGGTGTGTCATTCACACTGTTTATGGGGTTGTGTTCACACTCTTTATGGGTGTGACATTCACACTGTTTTTGGGGTTGATGTTCACACTCTTTATGGGGTTGATGTTCACACTCTATATGGGTGTGACGTTCACACTATTTATGGATGTCAAGTTCACACTATTTATGGGTGTGATGTTCTCACTGTTTATGGGTGTGACATTCACACTGTTTGTGGGGTTGATGTTCGCACTCTTTATGGGTGTGGTGTTCACACTGTTTAAGGGTGTGATGTTCACACTGTTTCTGGGTGTGATGTTCACACGGCTTAATGTTGTGACGTTCACACTGTTTATGGGTGTGATGTTCACACTGTTTATGGGTGTGATGTTCACACTGTTTATGGGTGTGACGTTCACACTCTTTATGGGTTCGACGTAAAAACTGTTTATGGGTGTGACATTCACACTGCTTATGGGTGTGACATTCACACTGTTTCTGGGTGTGATGTTCACACGGCTTAATGTTGTGATGTTCACACTGTTTAAGGGTGTGACGTTCACACTGTTTATGGATGTGACGTTCACACTCTTTATGGGTTCGACGTAAACACTGTTTATGGGTGTGACATTCACACTGTTTATGGGGTTGATGTTCACACTGTTTATGGGTGTGTCATTCACACTGTTTATGAGTGTGACGTTCACACTGTTTATGGGTGTGACATTCACACTATTTATGAGTTTGATGTTCACACTCTATATGAGTTTGATGTTCACACTGTTTATGGGGTTGATGTTCACACTGTTGATTTGTTTGATGTTCACACTGTTTATTGGTGTGACATTCACACTGTTTATGGGTGTGTCGTTCACACTATTTATGAGTTTGATGTTTACACTATTTATGGGTGTGTCATTCACACCATTTATGGAGTTGTTGTTCACACACTTTATGGGTGTGACGTTCACACTGCTGATGGGTGTGACGTTCACACTATTTATGGGTGTGATGTTCTCACTGTTAATGGGTGTGACATTCACACTGTTTATGCGTGTGACGTTCACATTATTTATTAATTTGATGTTTACACTCTTTATGGGTGTGACGTTCACACTTTTTATGGGGTTGATGTTCACACTCTATATGGGTGTGACGTACACACCGTTTATGGATCTGACGTTCTCACTGTTTTATGGTATGCTGTTCACACTGTTATGGGTGTGAAGTTCACACTGTTTATGGGATCGACATTCTCACTGTTTCTGGGTGTGTCATTCACACTGTTTATGGAGTTGTTGTTCACATACTTTATGCGTGTGACGTTCACACTGCCGATGGGTGTGACGTTCACACAGTTTATGGGTGTGATGTTCACACGGCTTAATGTTGTGATGTTCACACTGTTTATGGGTGTGATGTTCACTCTGTTTATGGGATTGATGTTCGCACTCTTTATGGGTGTGGTGTTCACACTGTTTAAGGGTGTGACGTTCACACTGTTTATGGGTGTGACGTTCACACTGTTTATGGGGTTGATGTTCACACTGTTTATGGGTGTGACGTTCACACTGCTTAAGATTGTTACGTTCACACTGTTTATTGGTTTGATGTTCACATTGTGTATTGGTGTGATATTCACTCTGTTTATGGGTGTGACGTTCAGACTATTTATTGCTGTGACGTTCTCTATGTTTATGGGCAAGAGGTTCGCTATTTTTTTGGTTGTGACATTACTTTTTACAAATGTGAATTTCTCACTGTTTAATGGCGTGATGTTTTCACTGTTTATGGGGTTGATGTTCACACTCTTTATGGATTTGTTGTTCACACTGTTTATGGGTGTGACGTTCACACTGCTTAACATTGTGACGTTCACACTGTTGATCGGTTTGATGTGCACACTGTTTATGGGTGTGACATTCTCACTGTTTATGAGTGTGACGTTCACACTGTTTCTGGGTGTGATGTGCACACGGCTTAATGTTGTGACGTTCACACTGTTTATGGGTGTGATGTTCACACTGTTTAAGGGTGTGACGTTCACACTGTTTATGGGTGTGACGTTCACACTCTTTATAGGTTCAACGTTCACAGTGTTTATGGGTGTGACATTCACACTGTTTCTGGGGTTGATGTTCACACTGTTTATAGGTGTGACATTCACACTGTTTATGAGTGTGACGTTCACACTGTTTATGGGTGTGACATTCACAATGTTTATGGGGCTGTGTTCACACTCTTTATGGGTGTGACATTCACACTGTTTTTGGGGTTGATGTTCACACTCTATGGGGTTGATGTTCACACTCTATATGGGTGTGACGTTCACACTATTTATGGATGTCAAGTTCACACTATTTATGGGTGTGATGTTCTCACTGTTAATGGGTGTGACATTCACACTGTTTATGCGTGTGACGTTCACATTATTTATTAGTTTGATGTTTACACTCTTTATGGGTGTGACGTTCACACTTTTTATGGGGTTGATGTTCACACTCTATATGGGTGTGACGTACACACCGTTTATGGATCTGATGTTCTCACTGTTTTATGGTATGCTGTTCACACTGTTATGGGTGTGAAGTTCACACTGTTTATAGGAGTGACATTCTCACTGTTTCTGGGTGTGTCATTCACACTGTTTATGGAGTTGTTGTTCACATACTTTATGCGTGTGACGTTCACACTGCCGATGGGTGTGACGTTCACACAGTTTATGGGTGTGATGTTCACACGGCTTAATGTTGTGATGTTCACACTGTTTATGGGATTGATGTTCGCACTCTTTATGGGTGTGGTGTTCACACTGTTTAAGGGTGTGACGTTCACACTGTTTATGGGTGTGACGTTCACACTGTTTATGGGGTTGATGTTCACACTGTTTATGGGTGTGATGTTCACACTGTTTATGGGGTTGATGTTCACACTGTTTATGGGTGTGACGTTCACACTGCTTAAGGTTGTTACGTTCACACTGTTTATTGGTTTGATGTTCACATTGTGTATTGGTGTGATATTCACACTGTTTATGGGTGTGACGTTCACACTGTTTATGGGCAAGAGGTTCGCTATTTTTTTGGTTGTGACATTACTTTTTACAAATGTGAATTTCTCACTGTTAAATGGCATGATGTTTTCACTGTTTATGGGGTTGATGTTCACACTCTTTATGGATTAGATGTTCACACTGTTTATGGGTGTGACATTCACACTGCTTAATGTTGTGACGTTCACACTGTTGATCGGTTTGATGTTGCCACTGTTTATGGGTGTGACATTCTCACTGTTTATGAGTGTGACGTTCACACTGTTTATGGGTGTGGCATTCTCACTGTTTATGGGTGTGACATTCACACTGTTTATGCGTGTGACATTCACACTATTTATGAGTTTGATGTTCACACTCTTTATGGGTTTGATGTTCACACTGTTTATGGTTGTGACATTCACATTGTTTATGAGTGTGATGTTCACACTATTAATGGGTGTGACATTCACACTATTTATGGGCATGAGGCTCTCTGTGTTTTTGGTTGGGACATCACTTTTTACAGATGTGAATTTCTCTCTGTTTAATGGCGTGATGTTTTCACTGTTAATGGGTGTGATTTTCACACTGTTTATGGGTGTGACATTCACACTGTTGATCGGATTGATGTTCACACTGTTTATGTGTGTGACATTCACATTGTTTATGAGTGTGATGTTCACACTGTTTATGGCTGTGACATTCATACTATTTATGGGTGTGATGTTCACACTATTAATGGGTGTGAAGTTCACACTATTTATGGGCATGAGGTTCTCTGTGTTTTTGGTTGTGACATTACTTTTTACAGAAGTGAATTTCTCTCTGTTTAATGGCGTGATGTTTTCACTGTTTATGGGGTTGATGTTCACACTCTTTATGGATTTGATGTTCACACTGTTTATGGGTGTGACGTTCACACTGCTTAATGTTGTGACGTTCAAACTGTTGATCGGTTTGATGTTCACAATGTTTATGTGTGTTTCATTCACACTGCTTATGGGTGTATCATTCACACGTTTATGGGTGTGCCGTTCACAATGTTTATGGGGTTGATGTTCACACTCTTTGTGGGTTTGACGTTCACACTGTTTATGGGTGTGACATTCACACTTTTTATGGGGTTGATGTTCACACTCTTTGTGGGTGTGACATTCACAGTGTTTATGAGTGTGACGTTCACACTGTTTATGGGTGTGACATTCACACTGTTTATGGGGCTGTGTTCACACTCTTTATGGGGTTGATGTTCACACTCTATATGGGTGTGACGTTCACACTATTTATGGATGTCAAGTTCACACTATTTATGGGTGTGATGTTCTCACTGTTTATGGGTGTGATGTTTCACTGTTTTATGGTATGCTGTTCACACTGTTATGGGTGTGAAGTTCACACTGTTTATGGTAGTGACATTCTCACTGTTTCTGGGTGTGTCATTCACACTGTTTATGGAGTTGTTGTTCACATACTTTATGCGTGTGACGTTCACACTGTTTATGGGTGTGACGTTCACACTGTTTCTGGGTGTGATGTTCACACGGCTTAATGTTGTGATGTTCACACTGTTTATGGGTGTGATGTTCACTCTGTTTATGGGATTGATGTTCGCACTCTTTATGGGTGTGGTGTTCACACTGTTTAAGGGTGTGACGTTCACACTGTTTATGGGTGTGACGTTCTCACTGTTTATGGGGTTGATGTTCACACTGTTTATGGGTGTGATGTTCTCACTGTTTATGGGTGTGACGTTCGCACTGTTTATGGGGTTGATGTTCACACTGTTTATGGGTGTGACGTTCACACTGCTTAAGGTTGTTACGTTCACACTGTTTATTGGTTTGATGTTCACATTGTGTATTGGTGTGATATTCACACTGTTTATGGGTGTGACGTTCAGACTATTTATTGCTGTGACGTTCTCTATGTTTATGGGCAAGAGGTTCGCTATTTTTTTGGTTATGACATTACTTTTTACAAATGTGAATTTCTCACTGTTTAATGGCGTGATGTTTTCACTGTTTATGGGGTTGATGTTCACACTCTCTATGGATTAGATGTTCACACTGTTTATGGGTGTGACGTTCACACTGCTTAATGTTGTGACGTTCACACTGTTGATCAGTTTGATGTGCACACTGTTTATAGGTGTGACATTCACACTGTTTATGGGTGTGACATTCACACTGTTTATGAGTGTGACGTTCACACTGTTTCTGGGTGTGATGTTCACACGCCTTAATGTTGTGACGTTCACACTGTTTATGGGTGTGATGTTCACACTGTTTAAGGGTGTGACGTTCACACTGTTTATGGGTGTGACGTTCACACTCTTTATAGGTTCGACGTTCACAGTGTTTATGGGTGTGACGTTCACACTCTTTATAGGTTCGATGTTCACAGCGTTTATGGGTGTGACATTCACACTGTTTCTGGGGTTGATGTTCACACTGTTTATTGGTGTGACATTCACACTGTTTATGAGTGTGACGTTCACACTGTTTATGGGTGTGACATTCACACTGTTTATGGGGCTGTGTTCACACTCTTTATGGGGTTGATGTTCACACTCTATATGGGTGTGACGTTCACACTATTTATGGATGTCAAGTTCACACTATTTATGGGTGTGATGTTCTCACTGTTTATGGGTGTGACGTTCACACTGCTTAATGTTGTGACGTTCACACTGTTGATCAGTTTGATGTGCACACTGTTTATAGGTGTGACATTCACATTGTTTATGGGTGTGACATTCACACTGTTTATGAGTGTGACGTTCACACTGTTTCTGGGTGTGATGTTCACACGCCTTAATGTTGTGACGTTCACACTGTTTATGGGTGTGATGTTCACACTGTTTAAGGGTGTGATGTTCACACTGTTTATGGGTGTGACGTTCACACTCTTTATAGGTTCGACATTCACAGTGTTTATGGGTGTGACGTTCACACTCTTTATAGGTTCGATGTTCACAGCGTTTATGGGTGTGACATTCACACTGTTTCTGGGGTTGATGTTCACACTGTTTATTGGTGTGACATTCACACTGTTTATGAGTGTGACGTTCACACTGTTTATGGGTGTGACATTCACACTGTTTATGGGGCTGTGTTCACACTCTTTATGGGGTTGATGTTCACACTCTATATGGGTGTGACGTTCACACTATTTATGGATGTCAAGTTCACACTATTTATGGGTGTGATGTTCTCACTGTTTATGGGTGTGATGTTTCACTGTTTTATGGTATGCTGTTCACACTGTTATGGGTGTGAAGTTCACACTGTTTATGGTAGTGACATTCTCACTGTTTCTGGGTGTGTCATTCACACTGTTTATGGAGTTGTTGTTCACATACTTTATGCGTGTGACGTTCACACTGTTTATGGGTGTGACGTTCACACTGTTTCTGGGTGTGATGTTCACACGGCTTAATGTTGTGATGTTCACACTGTTTATGGGTGTGACGTTCTCACTGTTTATGGGGTTGATGTTCACACTGTTTATGGGTGTGACGTTCTCACTGTTTATGGGTGTGACGTTCGCACTGTTTATGGGGTTGATGTTCACACTGTTTATGGGTGTGACGTTCACACTGCTTAAGGTTGTTACGTTCACACTGTTTATTGGTTTGATGTTCACATTGTGTATTGGTGTGATATTCACACTGTTTATGGGTGTGACGTTCAGACTATTTATTGCTGTGACGTTCTCTATGTTTATGGGCAAGAGGTTCGCTATTTTTTTGGTTATGACATTACTTTTTACAAATGTGAATTTCTCACTGTTTAATGGCGTGATGTTTTCACTGTTTATGGGGTTGATGTTCACACTCTCTATGGATTAGATGTTCACACTGTTTATGGGTGTGACGTTCACACTGCTTAATGTTGTGACGTTCACACTGTTGATCAGTTTGATGTGCACACTGTTTATAGGTGTGACATTCACACTGTTTATGGGTGTGACATTCACACTGTTTATGAGTGTGACGTTCACACTGTTTCTGGGTGTGATGTTCACACGCCTTAATGTTGTGACGTTCACACTGTTTATGGGTGTGATGTTCACACTGTTTAAGGGTGTGACGTTCACACTGTTTATGGGTGTGACGTTCACACTCTTTATAGGTTCGACGTTCACAGTGTTTATGGGTGTGACATTCACACTGTTTCTGGGGTTGATGTTCACACTGTTTATTGGTGTGACATTCACACTGTTTATGAGTGTGACGTTCACACTGTTTATGGGTGTGACATTCACACTGTTTATGGGGCTGTGTTCACACTCTTTATGGGGTTGATGTTCACACTCTATATGGGTGTGACGTTCACACTATTTATGGATGTCAAGTTCACACTGTTTATGGGTGTGATGTTCTCACTGTTTATGGGTGTGATGTTTCACTGTTTTATGGTATGCTGTTCGCAGTGTTAAGGGTGTATCATTCACACTGTTTATGGAGTTGTTGTTCACAAACTTTATGGGTGTGATGTTCACACTGTTTCTGGGTGTGATGTTCACACGGCTTAATGTTGTGACGTTCACACTGTTTAAGGGTGTGATGTTCACACTGTTTATGGGTGTGACGTTCACACTCTTTATGGGTTCGACGTAAACACTGTTTATGGGTGTGACATTCACACTGTTTACGGGGTTGATGTTCACACTGTTTATGGGTGTGTCATTCACACTGTTTATGAGTGTGACGTTCACACTGTTTATGGGTGTGACATTCACACTATTTATGAGTTTGATGTTCACACTCTATATGAGTTTGATGTTCACACTGTTTATGGGGTTGATGTTCATACTGTTGAGTTGTTTGATGTTCACACTGTTTATTGGTGTGACATTCACACTGTTTATGGGTGTGTCGTTCACACTATTTATGAGTTTGATGTTTACACTATTTATGGGTGTGTCATTCACACTGTTTATGGAGTTGTTGTTCACACACTTTATGGGTGTGACGTTCACACTGCTGATGGGTGTGATGTTCACACTATTTATGGTTGTGATGTTCTCACTGTTAATGGGTGTGACATTCACACCGTTTATGCGTGTGACGTTCACATTATTTATTAGTTTGATGTTTACACTCTTTATGGGTGTGACGTTCACACTTTTTATGGGGTTGATGTTCACACTCTATATGGGTGTGACGTACACACCGTTTATGGATTTGATGTTCTCACTGTTTTATGGTATGCTGTTCACACTGTTATGGGTGTGAAGTTCACACTGTTTATAGGAGTGACATTCTCACTGTTTCTGGGTGTGTCATTCACACTGTTTATGGAGTTGTTGTTCACATACTTTATGCGTGTGACGTTCACACTGCCGATGGGTGTGACGTTCACACAGTTTATGGATGTGATGTTCACACGGCTTAATGTTGTGATGTTCACACTGTTTATGGGTGTGATGTTCACTCTGTTTATGGGATTGATGTTCGCACTCTTTATGGGTGTGGTGTTCACACTGTTTATGGGTGTGACGTTCACACTGTTTATGGGGTTGATGTTCACATGTTTATGGGTGTGATGTTCACACTGCTTAAGGTTGTTACGTTCACACTGTTTATTGGTTTGATGTTCACGCTCTTTATTGGTGCGATGTTCACACTGTTTATGGGTGTGCCGTTCACACTATATATGGGTGTGACATTCACACTGTTTATGGGTGTGACGTTCACACTCTTTATGGGTTTGACGTTCTCACTGTTTATGGGTTTGACGTTCTCACTTTTTGTGGGTGTGATGTTCTCACTGTTTATGGGTGTGACATTCACACTGTTTATGGGTGTGACGTTCTCACTGTTTATGGGTGTGGCGTTCTCACTGTTTATGGGTGTGACGTTCTCACTGTTTATCGGTTGAACCGTCTCACTGTTTATGGGTGTATCATTCACAATATTTATGGGTGTGACATTCACACTGTTTATGGGTGTGACATTCTCACTGTTTATGGGTGTGATGTTTTCACTGTTTATGGGTGTGACGTTCCAACTGTTTTTGGTTGTGACTTCTCACTGTTTATGGGTTTGACATTCACATTTTTTTTGGGTGTGATGTTCACACTGTTTATTGGTTCTGACATTCTCACTGATTATCGTTGTGCCTTCTCACTATTTATGGGTGTGACTTCTCACTGTTTATGGGTGTGATGTTAACACAGTTTATGGGTGTGACATTCATACTTTTTTTGGGTGTGATGTTCATACTGTTTTTGGGTGTGATGTTGACACTGTTTATGGGTGTGATGTTCAGACTGTTAATGGGTGTGACATTCTCACTGTTTACGTGTGTGACGTTCTCACTGTTTATGGGTGTGACGTTCTCACTTTTTATGGGTGTGACGTTCTCACTGTTTATGGGTGTGACATTCTCACTGTTTATTGGTGTGAC
The DNA here is from genome assembly GCA_026770705.1 of Isurus oxyrinchus. Taxonomy (NCBI): domain Eukaryota; kingdom Metazoa; phylum Chordata; class Chondrichthyes; order Lamniformes; family Lamnidae; genus Isurus; species Isurus oxyrinchus. The sequence continues at coordinate 862,126 of JANJGN010000013.1, read as the reverse complement.
GTTCTCCCAGTTTATGGGAGTGATGTTCTCACTGTTTATGGGTGTGACATTCTCACTGTTTATTGGTGTGACGTTCTCACTGCTTATGAGTGCGATGTTGACACTGTTTATGGGTGTGACATTCAGACTGTTAATGGGTGTGATGTTCACACTGTTTATGGGTGTGACGTTCTCACTGTTTATGGGTGTGACGTTCACACTGTTTGTGGGTGTGAAATTCTCAATGTTTATCGGTGTAACCATCTCACTGTTTATGGGTGTGTCACTCTGCTTGTTTTATGGGTGTGACGTTCCGACTGTTTATGGCTGTAATGTTCTCATTGTTTATGGTTGTGACGTTCTAACTGTTTATGGGTGTGATGTTCTCCCAGTTTATGGGTGTGACATTCTCACTGTTTATGGGTGTGACATTCACACTGTTTATGGGTGTGATGTTCACACTGTTTATGAGTGTGACCTCTAACTGTTTATTGGTTCTGACATTCTCACTGATTATTGGTGTGCCTGCTCATTATTTATGGGTGTGACTTCTCACTGTTTATGGGTGTGGCATTCTCACTGTTTATGGGTGTGATGTTCACACTGTTTATGGGTGTGACGTTCTCACTGTTTATGGGTGTGATGTTCAAACTGTTTTTGGGTGTGATGTTCACACTGTTTATGGATGGATGTTCACACTGTTTATGGGTGTGTCACTCGGCTTGTTTTATGAGTGTGATGTTCTCATTGTTTATGGTTGTGACGTTCTCACTGTTTATGGGTGTGACATTCTCACTGTTTATGGGTGTGATGTTCACACTGTTTATGAGTGCGTCCTCTCACTGTTTATTGGTTCTGACATTCTCACTGATTATTGGTGTGCCTTCTCACTATTTCTGGGTGTGACTTCTCACTGTTTATGGGAGTGACTTTCTCACTGTTTATGGGTGTGGCATTCACACTGTTTATTGGTGTGACATTCTCAATGTTTATGGGTGTGACGTTAACACTGTTTTTGGGTGTGACGTTCACACTGTTTATCGGTGTGACATTCTCACTGTTTATTGGTGTGACGTTCTCACTGTTTATGGATGTGACGTTCTCACTGTTTATGAGTGCGATGTTGACACTGTTTATGGGTGTGACATTCAGACTGTTAATGGGTGTGATGTTCACACTGTTTGTGGGTGTGAAATTCTCAATGTTTATCAGTGTAACCATCTCACTGTTTATGGGTGTGACGTTCTCACTGTTTATGGGTGTGACGTTCTCACTGTTTATGGGTGTGATGTTCATACTGTTTTTGGGTGTGATGTTCACACTGTTTATGGGTGTGACGTTCTCACTGTTTATGGGTGTGATGTTCTCACTGTTTATGGGTGTGTCGTTCTCACTGTTTATGGGTGTGACGTTCTCACTGTTTATGTGTGTGACGTTCACACTGTTTTTGGGTGTGATGTTCAGACTGTGTTTGGATGTGATGTTCAGATTGTTTACGGGTGTGTCGTTCTCACTGTTTATGGGTGTGACGTCCGAACTGTTTATGTGTGTGATGTTCACACTGTTTTTGGGTGTGACATTCACACTGTTTATGGGTGTGACATTCACACTCTTTATGGGTGTGACGTTCTCACTGTTTATCGGTTTAACCGTCTCACTGTTTATGGGTGTTATGTTCTCACTGTTTATGGGTGTGACATTCTCACAGTTTATGGGTGTGACGTTCTCACTGTTTATGGGTGTGATGTTCTCACTGTTTATCGGTATGATGTTCTGACTGTTTATGGGTGAGACGTTCTCACTGTTTATGGGTGTGTCATTCACATTGTTTATGGGTGTGACGTTCTCACAGTTTATGGGTGTGATGTTCTCACTGTTTATGGGTGTGATGTTCTCCCTGTTTATGGGTGTGACGTTCTCACTGTTTATGGGTGTGATGTTCTCACTGTTTATGGGTGTGATGTTCTCACAGTTTATGGGTGTGACGTTCCTACTGTTTATGGGTGTGATGTTCTCATTGTTTTTGGATGTGATGTTCACACTGTTTATGGGTGTGACATTCTCACTGTTTTTGGATGTGATGTTCACACTGTTTATGGGTGTGACGTTCTCACTGTTTATGTCTGTGACGTTAACACTGTTTTTGGGTGTGACGTCATCACTGTTTATGGGTGTGACATTCACACTGTTTATGGGGCTGTGTTCACACTCTTTATGGGGTTGATGTTCACACTCTATATGGGTGTGACGTTCACACTATTTATGGATGTCAAGTTCACACTATTTATGGGTGTGATGTTCTCACTGTTTATGGGTGTGATGTTTCACTGTTTTATGGTATGCTGTTCGCAGTGTTAAGGGTGTATCATTCACACTGTTTATGGAGTTGTTGTTCACAAACTTTATGGGTGTGATGTTCACACTGTTTCTGGGTGTGATGTTCACACGGCTTAATGTTGTGACGTTCACACTGTTTAAGGGTGTGATGTTCACACTGTTTATGGGTGTGACGTTCACACTCTTTATGGGTTCGACGTAAACACTGTTTATGGGTGTGACATTCACACTGTTTATGGGGTTGATGTTCACACTGTTTATGGGTGTGTCATTCACACTGTTTATGAGTGTGACGTTCACACTGTTTATGGGTGTGACATTCACACTGTTTATGAGTTTGATGTTCACACTCTATATGAGTCTGATGTTCACACTGTTTATGGGGTTGATGTTCACACTGTTGAGTTGTTTGATGTTCACACTGTTTATTGGTGTGACATTCACACTGTTTATGGGTGTGTCGTTCACACTATTTATGAGTTTGATGTTTACACTATTTATGGGTGTGTCATTCACACTGTTTATGGAGTTGTTGTTCACACACTTTATGGGTGTGACGTTCACACTGCTGATGGGTGTGATGTTCACACTATTTATGGTTGTGATGTTCTCACTGTTAATGGGTGTGACATTCACACCGTTTATGCGTGTGACATTCACATTATTTATTAGTTTGATGTTTACACTCTTTATGGGTGTGACGTTCACACTTTTTACGGGGTTGATGTTCACACTCTATATGGGTGTGACGTACACACCGTTTATGGATTTGATGTTCTCACTGTTTTATGGTATGCTGTTCACACTGTTATGGGTGTGAAGTTCACACTGTTTATAGGAGTGACATTCTCACTGTTTCTGGGTGTGTCATTCACACTGTTTATGGAGTTGTTGTTCACATACTTTATGCGTGTGACGTTCACACTGCCGATGGGTGTGACGTTCACACAGTTTATGGGTGTGATGTTCACACGGCTTAATGTTGTGATGTTCACACTGTTTATGGGTGTGATGTTCACTCTTTATGGGATTGATGTTCGCACTCTTTATGGGTGTGGTGTTCACACTGTTTATGGGTGTGGTGTTCACACTGTTTATGGGTGTGACGTTCACACTGTTTATGGGGTTGATGTTCACATGTTTATGGGTGTGATGTTCACACTGCTTAAGGTTGTTACGTTCACACTGTTTATTGGTTTGATGTTCACATTGTGTATTGGTGTGATATTCACACTGTTTATGGGTGTGACGTTCAGACTATTTATTGCTGTGACGTTCTCTATGTTTATGGGCAAGAGGTTCGCTATTTTTTTGGTTGTGACATTACTTTTTACAAATGTGAATTTCTCACTGTTTAATGGCGTGATGTTTTCACTGTTTATGGGGTTGATGTTCACACTCTTTATGGGTGTGACGTTCACACTGCTTAATGTTGTGACGTTCACACTGTTGATTGGTTTGATGTGCACACTGTTTATGGGTGTGACATTCTCACTGTTTATGAGTGTGACGTTCACACTGTTTATGGGTGTGACATTCACACTGTTTATGGGTGTGACATTCACACTATTTATGAGTTTGATGTTCACACTCTTTATGGGTGTGATGTTCACACTATTAATGGGTGTGACATTCACACTATTTATGGGCATGAAGTTCTCTGTGCTTTTGGTTGGGACATTACTTTTTACAGATGTGAATTTCTCTCTGTTTAATGGCGTGATGTTTTCACTGTTAATGGGTGTGATTTTCACACTGTTTATGGGTTTGATGTTCACATTGTTTATTGGTGTGATATTCACACTGTTTATGGGTGTGACATTCACACTGCTTAATGTTGTGACGTTCACACTGTTGATCGGATTGATGTTCACACTGTTTATGGGTGTGACATTCACACTATTTATGAGTTTGATGTTCACACTCTTTATGGGTTTGATGTTCACACTGCTTATGGGGTTGTTGTTCACACTGTATATGGTTGTGACGTTCTCACTGTTTATGGGTGTAACATTCACATTGTTTATGGGTGTGACATTCAGACTGTTTATGGGTGTGACGTTCACACTGCTTAATGTTGTGACGTTCACACTGTTTATGGGTGTGATGTTCACATTATTTATTGGTGTGACATTCACACTGTTCTTGGGTGTGACCATCACACTATTTATGAGTTTGATGTTCACGCTCTTTATTGGTGCGATGTTCACACTGTTTATGGGTGTGCTGTTCACACTATATATGGGTGTGACATTCACACTGTTTATGGGTGTGACGTTCACACTCTTTATGGGTTTGACGTTCTCACTGTTTATGGGTTTGACGTTCTCACTTTTTGTGGGTGTGATGTTCTCACTGTTTATGGGTGTGACATTCACACTGTTTATGGGTGTGACGTTCTCACTGTTTATGGGTGTGGCGTTCTCACTGTTTATGGGTGTGACGTTCTCACTGTTTATCGGTTGAACCGTCTCACTGTTTATGGGTGTATCATTCACAATATTTATGGGTGTGACATTCACACTGTTTATGGGTGTGACATTCTCACTGTTTATGGGTGTGATGTTCTCACTGTTTATGGGTGTGACGTTCCAACTGTTTTTGGTTGTGACTTCTCACTGTTTATGGGTTTGACATTCACATTTTTTTTGGGTGTGATGTTCACACTGTTTATTGGTTCTGACATTCTCACTGATTATCGTTGTGCCTTCTCACTATTTATGGGTGTGACTTCTCACTGTTTATGGGTTTGACATTCACACTGTTTATGGGTGTGTCGTTCTCACTGTTTATGGGTGTGTCGTTCTCACTGTTTATGGGTGTGACGGTCTCACTGTTTATGTGTGTGATGTTCAGACTGTTTTTGGATGTGATGTTCAGACTGTTTACGGGTGTGTCATTCTCACTGTTTAGGGGTGTGACATTCACACTGTTTATGGGTGTGGCGTTCACACTCTTTATGGGTGTGACGTTCTCACTGTTTATCTGTTTAACCGTCTCGCTGTTTATGTGTGTGACGTTCACATTGTTTTTGGATGTGATGTTCACACTGTTTTTGGGTGTGATGTTCACACTGTTTATGGCTGTGACATTCACACTGTTTATGGGTCTGACGATCTCACTGTTTATGGGTTTGAAGTTCTCACTGCTTATGGGTGTGACGTTCCCACTGTTTTTGGTTCTGATTTCTCACTGTTTTTGGTTCTGATGTTCTCACTGTTTATGGGTGTGATGTTCTCACTGTTTATGGGTGTGACATTCACACTTTTTTTGGGTGTGATGTTCATACTGTTTTTGGGTGTGATGTTGACACTGTTTATGGGTGTGATGTTCAGACTGTTAATGGGTGTGACGTTCTCACTGTTTACGTGTGTGACGTTCTCACTGTTTATGGGTGTGACGTTCTCACTTTTTATGGGTGTGACGTTCTCACTGTTTATGGGTGTGACATTCTCACTGTTTATTGGTGTGACGTTCTCACTGCTTATGAGTGCGATGTTGACACTGTTTATGGGTGTGACATTCAGACTGTTAATGGGTGTGATGTTCACACTGCTTATGGGTGTGACGTTCTCACTGTTTATGGGTGTGACGTTCACACTGTTTGTGGGTGTGAAATTCTCAATGTTTATCGGTGTAACCATCTCACTGTTTATGGGTGTGTCACTCTGCTTGTTTTATGGGTGTGACGTTCCGACTGTTTATGGCTGTAATGTTCTCATTGTTTATGGTTGTGACGTTCTAACTGTTTATGGGTGTGATGTTCTCCCAGTTTATGGGTGTGACATTCTCACTGTTTATGGGTGTGACATTCACACTGTTTATGGGTGTGATGTTCACACTGTTTATGAGTGTGACCTCTAACTGTTTATTGGTTCTGACATTCTCACTGATTATTGGTGTGCCTGCTCATTATTTATGGGTGTGACTTCTCACTGTTTATGGGTGTGGCATTCTCACTGTTTATGGGTGTGATGTTCACACTGTTTATGGGTGTGACGTTCTCACTGTTTATGGGTGTGATGTTCAAACTGTTTTTGGGTTTGATGTTCACACTGTTTATGGGTGTGTCTCTCGGCTTGTTTTATGAGTGTGATGTTCTCATTGTTTATGGTTGTGAAGTTCTCACTGTTTATGGGTGTGACAATCTCACTGTTTTTGGGTGTGACATTCTCACTGTTTATGGGTGTGATGTTCACACTGTTTATGAGTGCGTCCTCTCACTGTTTATTGGTTCTGACATTCTCACTGATTATTGGTGTGCCTTCTCACTATTTCTGGGTGTGACTTCTCACTGTTTATGGGAGTGACTTTCTCACTGTTTATGGGTGTGGCATTCACACTGTTTATCGGTGTGACATTCTCAATGTTTATGGGTGTGACGTTAACACTGTTTTTGGGTGTGACGTTCACACTGTTTATCGGTGTGACATTCTCACTGTTTATTGGTGTGATGTTCTCACTGTTTATGGATGTGACGTTCTCACTGTTTATGAGTGCGATGTTGACACTGTTTATGGGTGTGACATTCAAACTGTTAATGGGTGTGATGTTCACACTGTTTGTGGGTGTGAAATTCTCAATGTTTATCGGTGTAACCATCTCACTGTTTATGGGTGTGACGTTCTCACTGTTTATGGGTGTGACGTTCTCACTGTTTATGGGTGTGATGTTCATACTGTTTTTGGGTGTGATGTTCACACTGTTTATGGGTGTGACGTTCTCACTGTTTATGGGTGTGATGTTCTCACTGTTTATGGGTGTGTCGTTCTCACTGTTTATGGGTGTGTCATTCACATTGTTTATGGGTGTGACGTTCTCACTGTTTATGGGTGTGATGTTCTCACTGTTTATGGGTGTGATGTTATCACTGTTTATGGGTGTGATGTTCTCACTGTTTATGGGTGTGATGTTCTCACAGTTTATGGGTGTGACGTTCCTACTGTTTATGGGTGTGATGTTCTCATTGTTTTTGGATGTGATGTTCACACTGTTTATGGGTGTGACATTCTCACTGTTTATTGGTGTGACGTTCTCACTGTTTATGGATGTGACGTTCTCACTGTTTATGAGTGCGATGTTGACACTGTTTATGGGTGTGACATTCAGACTGTTAATGGGTGTGATGTTCACACTGTTTGTGGGTGTGAAATTCTCAATGTTTATCAGTGTAACCATCTCACTGTTTATGGGTGTGACGTTCTCACTGTTTATGGGTGTGACGTTCTCACTGTTTATGGGTGTGATGTTCATACTGTTTTTGGGTGTGATGTTCACACTGTTTATGGGTGTGACGTTCTCACTGTTTATGGGTGTGATGTTCTCACTGTTTATGGGTGTGACATTCTCACAGTTTATGGGTGTGACGTTCTCACTGTTTATGTGTGTGATGTTCTCACTGTTTATCGGTATGATGTTCTGACTGTTTATGGGTGAGACGTTCACACTGTTTTTGGGTGTGATGTTCAGACTGTGTTTGGATGTGATGTTCAGATTGTTTACGGGTGTGTCGTTCTCACTGTTTATGGGTGTGACGTCCGAACTGTTTATGTGTGTGATGTTCACACTGTTTTTGGGTGTGACATTCACACTGTTTATGGGTGTGACATTCACACTCTTTATGGGTGTGACGTTCTCACTGTTTATCGGTTTAACCGTCTCACTGTTTATGGGTGTTATGTTCTCACTGTTTATGGGTGTGACATTCTCACAGTTTATGGGTGTGACGTTCTCACTGTTTATGGGTGTGATGTTCTCACTGGTTATCGGTATGATGTTCTGACTGTTTATGGGTGAGACGTTCTCACTGTTTATGGGTGTGTCATTCACATTGTTTATGGGTGTGACGTTCTCACAGTTTATGGGTGTGATGTTCTCACTGTTTATGGGTGTGATGTTCTCCCTGTTTATGGGTGTGACGTTCTCACTGTTTATGGGTGTGATGTTCTCACTGTTTATGGGTGTGATGTTCTCACAGTTTATGGGTGTGACGTTCCTACTGTTTATGGGTGTGATGTTCTCATTGTTTTTGGATGTGATGTTCACACTGTTTATGGGTGTGACATTCTCACTGTTTTTGGATGTGATGTTCACACTGTTTATGGGTGTGACGTTCTCACTGTTTATGTCTGTGACGTTAACACTGTTTTTGGGTGTGACGTCATCACTGTTTATGGGTGTGACATTCACACTGTTTATGGGGCTGTGTTCACACTCTTTATGGGGTTGATGTTCACACTCTATATGGGTGTGACGTTCACACTATTTATGGATGTCAAGTTCACACTATTTATGGGTGTGATGTTCTCACTGTTTATGGGTGTGATGTTTCACTGTTTTATGGTATGCTGTTCGCAGTGTTAAGGGTGTATCATTCACACTGTTTATGGAGTTGTTGTTCACAAACTTTATGGGTGTGATGTTCACACTGTTTCTGGGTGTGATGTTCACACGGCTTAATGTTGTGACGTTCACACTGTTTAAGGGTGTGATGTTCACACTGTTTATGGGTGTGACGTTCACACTCTTTATGGGTTCGACGTAAACACTGTTTATGGGTGTGACATTCACACTGTTTATGGGGTTGATGTTCACACTGTTTATGGGTGTGTCATTCACACTGTTTATGAGTGTGACGTTCACACTGTTTATGGGTGTGACATTCACACTATTTATGAGTTTGATGTTCACACTCTATATGAGTCTGATGTTCACACTGTTTATGGGGTTGATGTTCACACTGTTGAGTTGTTTGATGTTCACACTGTTTATTGGTGTGACATTCACACTGTTTATGGGTGTGTCGTTCACACTATTTATGAGTTTGATGTTTACACTATTTATGGGTGTGTCATTCACACTGTTTATGGAGTTGTTGTTCACACACTTTATGGGTGTGACGTTCACACTGCTGATGGGTGTGATGTTCACACTATTTATGGTTGTGATGTTCTCACTGTTAATGGGTGTGACATTCACACCGTTTATGCGTGTGACGTTCACATTATTTATTAGTTTGATGTTTACACTCTTTATGGGTGTGACGTTCACACTTTTTACGGGGTTGATGTTCACACTCTATATGGGTGTGACGTACACACCGTTTATGGATTTGATGTTCTCACTGTTTTATGGTATGCTGTTCACACTGTTATGGGTGTGAAGTTCACACTGTTTATAGGAGTGACATTCTCACTGTTTCTGGGTGTGTCATTCACACTGTTTATGGAGTTGTTGTTCACATACTTTATGCGTGTGACGTTCACACTGCCGATGGGTGTGACGTTCACACAGTTTATGGGTGTGATGTTCACACGGCTTAATGTTGTGATGTTCACACTGTTTATGGGTGTGATGTTCACTCTGTTTATGGGATTGATGTTCGCACTCTTTATGGGTGTGGTGTTCACACTGTTTATGGGTGTGGTGTTCACACTGTTTATGGGTGTGACGTTCACACTGTTTATGGGGTTGATGTTCACATGTTTATGGGTGTGATGTTCACACTGCTTAAGGTTGTTACGTTCACACTGTTTATTGGTTTGATGTTCACATTGTGTATTGGTGTGATATTCACACTGTTTATGGGTGTGACGTTCAGACTATTTATTGCTGTGACGTTCTCTATGTTTATGGGCAAGAGGTTCGCTATTTTTTTGGTTGTGACATTACTTTTTACAAATGTGAATTTCTCACTGTTTAATGGCGTGATGTTTTCACTGTTTATGGGGTTGATGTTCACACTCTTTATGGGTGTGACGTTCACACTGCTTAATGTTGTGACGTTCACACTGTTGATTGGTTTGATGTGCACACTGTTTATGGGTGTGACATTCTCACTGTTTATGAGTGTGACGTTCACACTGTTTATGGGTGTGACATTCACACTGTTTATGGGTGTGACATTCACACTATTTATGAGTTTGATGTTCACACTCTTTATGGGTGTGATGTTCACACTATTAATGGGTGTGACATTCACACTATTTATGGGCATGAAGTTCTCTGTGCTTTTGGTTGGGACATTACTTTTTACAGATGTGAATTTCTCTCTGTTTAATGGCGTGATGTTTTCACTGTTAATGGGTGTGATTTTCACACTGTTTATGGGTTTGATGTTCACATTGTTTATTGGTGTGATATTCACACTGTTTATGGGTGTGACATTCACACTGCTTAATGTTGTGACGTTCACACTGTTGATCGGATTGATGTTCACACTGTTTATGGGTGTGACATTCACACTATTTATGAGTTTGATGTTCACACTCTTTATGGGTTTGATGTTCACACTGCTTATGGGGTTGTTGTTCACACTGTATATGGTTGTGACGTTCTCACTGTTTATGGGTGTAACATTCACATTGTTTATGGGTGTGACATTCAGACTGTTTATGGGTGTGACGTTCACACTGCTTAATGTTGTGACGTTCACACTGTTTATGGGTGTGATGTTCACATTATTTATTGGTGTGACATTCACACTGTTCTTGGGTGTGACCATCACACTATTTATGAGTTTGATGTTCACGCTCTTTATTGGTGCGATGTTCACACTGTTTATGGGTGTGCTGTTCACACTATATATGGGTGTGACATTCACACTGTTTATGGGTGTGACGTTCACACTCTTTATGGGTTTGACGTTCTCACTGTTTATGGGTTTGACGTTCTCACTTTTTGTGGGTGTGATGTTCTCACTGTTTATGGGTGTGACATTCACACTGTTTATGGGTGTGACGTTCTCACTGTTTATGGGTGTGGCGTTCTCACTGTTTATGGGTGTGACGTTCTCACTGTTTATCGGTTGAACCGTCTCACTGTTTATGGGTGTATCATTCACAATATTTATGGGTGTGACATTCACACTGTTTATGGGTGTGACATTCTCACTGTTTATGGGTGTGATGTTCTCACTGTTTATGGGTGTGACGTTCCAACTGTTTTTGGTTGTGACTTCTCACTGTTTATGGGTTTGACATTCACATTTTTTTTGGGTGTGATGTTCACACTGTTTATTGGTTCTGACATTCTCACTGATTATCGTTGTGCCTTCTCACTATTTATGGGTGTGACTTCTCACTGTTTATGGGTTTGACATTCACACTGTTTATGGGTGTGTCGTTCTCACTGTTTATGGGTGTGTCGTTCTCACTGTTTATGGGTGTGACGGTCTCACTGTTTATGTGTGTGATGTTCAGACTGTTTTTGGATGTGATGTTCAGACTGTTTACGGGTGTGTCATTCTCACTGTTTAGGGGTGTGACATTCACACTGTTTATGGGTGTGGCGTTCACACTCTTTATGGGTGTGACGTTCTCACTGTTTATCTGTTTAACCGTCTCGCTGTTTATGTGTGTGACGTTCACATTGTTTTTGGATGTGATGTTCACACTGTTTTTGGGTGTGATGTTCACACTGTTTATGGCTGTGACATTCACACTGTTTATGGGTCTGACGATCTCACTGTTTATGGGTTTGAAGTTCTCACTGCTTATGGGTGTGACGTTCCCACTGTTTTTGGTTCTGATTTCTCACTGTTTTTGGTTCTGATGTTCTCACTGTTTATGGGTGTGATGTTCTCACTGTTTATGGGTGTGACATTCACACTTTTTTTGGGTGTGATGTTCATACTGTTTTTGGGTGTGATGTTGACACTGTTTATGGGTGTGATGTTCAGACTGTTAATGGGTGTGACGTTCTCACTGTTTACGTGTGTGACGTTCTCACTGTTTATGGGTGTGACGTTCTCACTTTTTATGGGTGTGACGTTCTCACTGTTTATGGGTGTGACATTCTCACTGTTTATTGGTGTGACGTTCTCCCAGTTTATGGGAGTGATGTTCTCACTGTTTATGGGTGTGACATTCTCACTGTTTATTGGTGTGACGTTCTCACTGCTTATGAGTGCGATGTTGACACTGTTTATGGGTGTGACATTCAGACTGTTAATGGGTGTGATGTTCACACTGCTTATGGGTGTGACGTTCTCACTGTTTATGGGTGTGACGTTCACACTGTTTGTGGGTGTGAAATTCTCAATGTTTATCGGTGTAACCATCTCACTGTTTATGGGTGTGTCACTCTGCTTGTTTTATGGGTGTGACGTTCCGACTGTTTATGGCTGTAATGTTCTCATTGTTTATGGTTGTGACGTTCTAACTGTTTATGGGTGTGATGTTCTCCCAGTTTATGGGTGTGACATTCTCACTGTTTATGGGTGTGACATTCACACTGTTTATGGGTGTGATGTTCACACTGTTTATGAGTGTGACCTCTAACTGTTTATTGGTTCTGACATTCTCACTGATTATTGGTGTGCCTGCTCATTATTTATGGGTGTGACTTCTCACTGTTTATGGGTGTGGCATTCTCACTGTTTATGGGTGTGATGTTCACACTGTTTATGGGTGTGACGTTCTCACTGTTTATGGGTGTGATGTTCAAACTGTTTTTGGGTTTGATGTTCACACTGTTTATGGGTGTGTCACTCGGCTTGTTTTATGAGTGTGATGTTCTCATTGTTTATGGTTGTGACGTTCTCACTGTTTATGGGTGTGACAATCTCACTGTTTTTGGGTGTGACATTCTCACTGTTTATGGGTGTGATGTTCACACTGTTTATGAGTGCGTCCTCTCACTGTTTATTGGTTCTGACATTCTCACTGATTATTGGTGTGCCTTCTCACTATTTCTGGGTGTGACTTCTCACTGTTTATGGGAGTGACTTTCTCACTGTTTATGGGTGTGGCATTCACACTGTTTATCGGTGTGACATTCTCAATGTTTATGGGTGTGACGTTAACACTGTTTTTGGGTGTGACGTTCACACTGTTTATCGGTGTGACATTCTCACTGTTTATTGGTGTGATGTTCTCACTGTTTATGGATGTGACGTTCTCACTGTTTATGAGTGCGATGTTGACACTGTTTATGGGTGTGACATTCAAACTGTTAATGGGTGTGATGTTCACACTGTTTGTGGGTGTGAAATTCTCAATGTTTATCGGTGTAACCATCTCACTGTTTATGGGTGTGACGTTCTCACTGTTTATGGGTGTGACGTTCTCACTGTTTATGGGTGTGATGTTCATACTGTTTTTGGGTGTGATGTTCACACTGTTTATGGGTGTGACGTTCTCACTGTTTATGGGTGTGATGTTCTCACTGTTTATGGGTGTGTCGTTCTCACTGTTTATGGGTGTGTCATTCACATTGTTTATGGGTGTGACGTTCTCACTGTTTATGGGTGTGATGTTCTCACTGTTTATGGGTGTGATGTTATCACTGTTTATGGGTGTGATGTTCTCACTGTTTATGGGTGTGACGTTCTCACAGTTTATGGGTGTGACGTTCCTACTGTTTATGGGTGTGATGTTCTCATTGTTTTTGGATGTGATGTTCACACTGTTTATGGGTGTGACATTCTCACTGTTTTTGGATGTGATGTTCACACTGTTTATGGGTGTGACGTTCTCACTGTTTATGTCTGTGACGTTAACACTGTTTTTGGGTGTGACGTCATCACTGTTTATGGGTGTGACATTCTCACTGTTTATGGGTGTGACGTTCTCACTGTTTATGGGTGTGACGTTCTCACTGTTTATGGGTGTGACGTTCACACTGTTTGTGGGTGTGAAATTCTCAATGTTTATCGGTTTAACCATCTCTCTGTTTATGGGTGTGTCACTCTGCTTGTTTTATGGTTGTGACGTTCTTACAGTTTATGGGTGTGATGTTCTCACGGTTTATGGATGTGACATTCTCACTGTTTATGGGTGTGACATTCACACTGTTTATGGGTGTGATATTCATACTGTTTTTGGTTGTGACTTCTCACTGTTTTTGGGTGTGACGTTCACACTGTTTTTGGGTGTGACATTCACACTGTTTATGGGTGTGACGTTCACACTCTTTATGGGTGTGACATTCTCACTGTTTATGTGTGTGATGTTCTCACTGTTTATGGGTGTGACATTCTCAGTGTTTATGGGTGTGACGTTCACACTCTTTATGGGTGTGAAATTCTCACTGTTTATCGATGTGACGTTCTCACTGTTTATGGGTGTGACGTTCACACTGTTTATGAGTGTGACCTCTCACTGTGTATTGGTTCTGACATTCTCACAGATTATCGGTGTGCCTTCTCACTATTTATGGGTGTGACTTCTCACTGTTTATGGGTGTGACTTTCTCACTGTTTGTGGGTGTGACATTCCCACTGTTTATGGGTGTGACTTTCTCACTGTTTATGGGTGTGGCATTCACACTGTTTATGGGTGTGATGTTCACACTGTTTGTGGGTGTGACATTCCCACTGTTTATGGGTTTGACATTCACATTTATTTTGGTTTTGATGTTCATATTGTTTTTGAGTGTGACGTTCTCACTGTTTATGGGGGTGACGTTCACGCTGTTTATGAGTTGACCTCTCACTGTTTATAGGTTCTGACATTCTCACTGATTATCGGTGAGCCATCTCACTGTTTATGGGTGTGACTTTCTCAATGTTTATGGGTGTGGCATTCACATTGTTTATTGGTGTGACGTTCTCACTGTTTATGTGTGTGACGTTCACACTGTTTTTGGGTTTGATGTTCACACTGTTTTAGGGTGTGATGTTCACACAGTTTTTGGGTGTGACGTTCACACTGTTTATGGGTGTGACATTCTCACAGTTTATGGGTGTGACATTCACACTGTTTATGGGTGTGACATTCACACTGTTTATGGGTGTGACGTTCACACTGTTTATGGGTGTGATGTTCTCCCAGTTTATGGGTGTGACATTCACACTGTTTATGTGTGTGACGTTCTCACTGTTAATGGGTGTGATGTTCACACTGTTTATGAGTGTGACCTCTCACTGTTTATTGGTTCTGACATTCTTATTGATTATCGGTGTGCCTTCTCACTATTTATGGGTGTGACTTCTCACTATTTATGGGTGTGGCTTCTAACTCTTTATGGGTGTGACGTTCTCACTGTTTATGGTTGTGACATTCTCACTGTTTATGGGTGTGACGTTCACACTGTTTATGGGTGTGATGTTCATACTGTTTTTGGTTGTGACTTCTCACTGTTTATGGGTGTGACATTCCCACTGTTTATGGGTGTGACTTTCTCACTGTTTATGGGTGTGACATTCACACTGTTTATCGGTGTGACATTCTCACTGTTTATGGGTGTGACATTCACACTGTTTATGGGTGTGACATTCACACTGTTTATGGGTGTGACATTCACACTTTTTTTGGGTGTGATGTTCATACTGTTTTTGGGTGTGATGTTGACACTGTTTATGGGTGTGATGTTCAGACTGTTAATGGGTGTGACGTTCTCACTGTTTACGTGTGTGACGTTCTCACTGTTTATGGGTGTGACGTTCTCACTTTTTATGGGTGTGACGTTCTCACTGTTTATGGGTGTGACATTCTCACTGTTTATTGGTGTGACGTTCTCCCAGTTTATGGGAGTGATGTTCTCACTGTTTATGGGTGTGACATTCTCACTGTTTATTGGTGTGACGTTCTCACTGCTTATGAGTGCGATGTTGACACTGTTTATGGGTGTGACATTCAGACTGTTAATGGGTGTAATGTTCTCATTGTTTATGGTTGTGACGTTCTAACTGTTTATGGGTGTGATGTTCTCCCAGTTTATGGGTGTGACATTCTCACTGTTTATGGGTGTGACATTCACACTGTTTATGGGTGTGATGTTCACACTGTTTATGAGTGTGACCTCTCACTGTTTATTGGTTCTGACATTCTCACTGATTATCGGTGTGCCTTCTCACTATTTATGGGTGTGACTTCTCACTGTTTATCGGTTTAACCATCTCACTGTTTATTGGTGTGTCACTCTGCTTGTTTTATGGGTGTGACGTTCTTACAGTTTATGGGTGTGATTTTCTCACGGTTTATGGATGTGACATTCTCACTGTTTATGGGTGTGACATTCACACTGTTTATGGGTGTTACGTTCACACTGTTTATGGGTGTGATGTTCATACTGTTTTTGGTTGTGACTTCTCACTGTTTTTGGGTGTGACGTTCTCACTGTTTATGGGTGTGACGTTCACACTCTTTATGGGTGTGATGTTCATACTGTTTTTGGTTGTGACTTCTCACTGTTTTTGGGTGTGACGTTCACACTGTTTTTGGGTGTGACATTCACACTGTTTATGGGTGTGACGTTCACACTCTTTATGGGTGTGACATTCTCACTGTTTATGTGTGTGATGTTCTCACTGTTTATGGGTGTGATGTTCTCACTGTTTATGTGTGTGACGTTCACACTGTTTGTGGGTGTAAAATTCACACTTTATCGGTGTGATGTTCTCACTGTTTATGGGTGTGACATTCACACTGTTTATCGGTGTGATGTTCTCACTGTTTATGGGTGTGACGTTCACACTGTTTGTGGGTGTGAAATTCTCAATGTTTATCGGTTTAACCATCTCACTGTTTATGGGTGTGTCACTCTGCTTGTTTTATGGGTGTGACATTCCTACTGTTTATGGGTGTGATGTTCTCCCAGTTTATGGGTGTGACATTCTCACTGTTTATGGGTGTGACATTCACACTGTTTCTGGGTGTTACGTTCACACTGTTTATGGCTGTGATGTTCATACTGTTTTTGGTTGTGACTTCTCACTCTATTTGGGTGTGACTTTTCACTTTTTATGGGTGTTACTGTCTCACTGTTTATGGGTGTGGCATTCACACTGTTTATGGGTGTGACGTTCTCACTGTTTATGGGTGTGACGTTCACACTGTTTATGGGTGTGTCGTTCTCACTGTTCATGGGTGTGACAATCTCACTGTTTATGTGTGTGACGTTCACACTGTTTTTAGGCGTGATGTTCAGACTGTTTTTGGATGTGATGTTCAGACTGTTTACGGGTGTGACGTTCACACTGTTTATGGGTGTGACATTCAGACTCTTTATGGGTGTGACATTCACACTCTTTATGGGTGTGACATTCTAACTGTTTATCTGTTTAACCGTCTCACTGTTTATGGGTGTGTCATTCTCACTGTTTATGGGTGTGACATTCTCACTGTTTATGGGTGTGACATTCTCACTGTTTATGGGTGTGACATTCTCACAGTTTATGGGTGTGTTGTTCTCACTGTTTATGGGTGTGACGTTCTCACTCTTTATGTGTGTGACTTTCACACTGTTTTTGGATGTGATGTTCACACTGTTTTTGGGTGTGATGTTCACATTGTTTTTGGGTGTGATGTTCACACTGTTTATGGGTGTGACGTAAACACTCTTTATTGGTGTGACGTTCTCACTGTTTATGGGTTTTCAGTTCTCACTGTTTATGGGTGTGACGTTCCCACTTTTTTTGGTTGTGACTTCTCACTGTTTTTGGTTCTGATGTTCTCACTGTTTATGGGTGTGATGTTCTCACTGTTTATGCGTGTGACATTCACACTTGTTTTGGGTGTGATGTTCATACTGTTTTTGGGTGTGATGTTGACAATGTTTATGGGTGTGATGTTCAGACTGTTTATGGGTGTGACATTCTAACTGTTTATCTGTTTAACTGTCTCACTGTTTTTGGGTGTGACATTCACACTGTTTTTGGATGTGATGTTCGCACTGTTTTTGGGTGTGATGTTCACACTGTTTATGGGTGTGACATTCACACTGTTTATGGATGTGACGTACACACTCTTTATGGGTGTGACGTTCTCACTGTTTATCGATTTAACCATCTCACTGTTTATGGGTGTGTCGTTCACACTGTTTATGGGTTTGACATTCTCACTGTTTATGGGTTTGCCGTTCTCACTGTTTATGGGTGTGACGTTACCACTGTTTTTGGTTGTGACTTCTCACTGTTTTTTGTTCTGATGTTCTCACTGTTTATGGGTGTGATGTTCTCACTGTTTATGCGTGTGACATTCACACTTGTTTTGGGTGTGATGTTCATACTGTTTTTGGGTGTGATGTTGACACTGTTTATGGGTGTGATGTTCAGACAGTTAATGGGTGTGACATTCACACTGTTTATGGGTGTGACATTCACACTGTTAATGGGTGTGACGTTTTCTCTGTTTATGGGTGTGACGTTCTAACTGTTTATGGGTGTGACATTCTCAGTGTTTATGGGTGTGACATTCTCAGTGTTTATGGGTGTGACATTCACACTCTTTATGGGTGTGAAATTCTCACTGTTTATTGATGTGACGTTCTCACTGTTTATGGGTGTGACGTTCACACTGTTCATGAGTGTGACCTCTCACTGTGTATTGGTTCTGACATTCTCACAGATTATCGGTGTGCCCTCTCACTATTTATGGGTGTGACTTCTCACTGTTTATGGGGGTGGCATTCACACTGTTTATGGGTGTGACGTTCTCACTGTTTATGGGTGTGATGTTCTCACTGTTTATGGGTGTGATGTTCTCACAGTTTATGGGTGTGACGTTCACACTGTTTATGGGTGTGATGTTCTCATTGTTTTTGGATGTGATGTTCATACTGTTTATGGGTGTGACATTCTGACTGTTTTTGGATGTGATGTTCACACTGTTTATGGGTGTGACGTTCTCACTGTTTATGTCTGTGACGTTAACACTGTTTTTGGGTGTGACGTCATCACTGTTTATGGGTGTGACATTCTCACTGTTTATGGGTGTGACGTTCTCACTGTTTATGGGTGTGACGTTCTCACTGTTTATGGGTGTGACGTTCACACTGTTTGTGGGTGTGAAATTCTCAATGTTTATTGGTTTAACCATCTCTCTGTTTATGGGTGTGTCACTCTGCTTGTTTTATGGTTGTGAGGTTCTTACAGTTTATGGGTGTGATGTTCTCACGGTTTATGGATGTGACATTCTCACTGTTTATGGGTGTGACATTCACACTGTTTATGGGTGTGATGTTCATACTGTTTTTGGTTGTGACTTCTCACTGTTTTTGGGTGTGACGTTCACACTGTTTTTGGGTGTGACATTCACACTGTTTATGGGTGTGACGTTCACACTCTTTATGGGTGTGACATTCTCACTGTTTATGTGTGTGATGTTCTCACTGTTTATGGGTGTGACATTCTCACTGTTTATCGGTGTGATGTTCTCACTCTTTATGGGTGTGATGTTTACACTGTTTGTGGGTGTGAAATTCTCAATGTTTATCGGTTTAACCATCTCACTGTTTATGGGTGTGTCACTCTGCTTGTTTTATGGGTGTGACGTTCCTACTGTTTATGGGTGTGACATTCTCAGTGTTTATGGGTGTGACGTTCACACTCTTTATGGGTCTGAAATTCTCACTGTTTATCGATGTGACGTTCTCACTGTTTATGGGTGTGACGTTCACACTGTTTATGAGTGTGACCTCTCACTGTGTATTGGTTCTGACATTCTCACAGATTATCGGTGTGCCTTCTCACTATTTATGGGTGTGACCTCTCACTGTTTATGGGTGTGACTTTCTCACTGTTTATGGGTGTGGCATTCACACTGTTTATGGGTGTGATGTTCACACTGTTTGTGGGTGTGACTTTCTCACTGTTTATGGGTGTGACATTCCCACTGTTTATGGGTTTGACATTCACATTTATTTTGGTTTTGATGTTCATATTGTTTTTGAGTGTGACGTTCTCACTGTTTATGGGGGTGACGTTCACGCTGTTTATGAGTTGACCTCTCACTGTTTATAGGTTCTGACATTCTCACTGATTATCGGTGAGCCATCTCACTGTTTGTGGGTGTGACTTCTCACTGTTCATGGGTGTGGCATTCACATTGTTTATTGGTGTGACGTTCTCTCTGTTTATGTGTGTGACGTTCACACTGTTTTTGGGTTTGATGTGCACACTGTTTTAGGGTGTGATGTTCACACAGTTTTTGGGTGTGACGTTCACACTGTTTATGGGTGTGACATTCTCACAGTTTATGGGTGTGACATTCACACTGTTTATGGGTGTGACATTCACACTGTTTATGGGTGTGACGTTCACACTGTTTATAGGTGTGATGTTCTCCCAGTTTATGGGTGTGACATTCACACTGTTTATGTGTGTGACGTTCTCACTGTTAATGGGTGTGATGTTCACACTGTTTATGAGTGTGACCTCTCACTGTTTATTGGTTCTGACATTCTTATTGATTATCGGTGTGCCTTCTCACTATTTATGGGTGTGACTTCTCACTGTTTATGGGGGTGGCATTCTCACTGTTTATGGTTGTGACATTCTCACTGTTTATGGGTGTGACGTTCACACTGTTTATGGGTGTGATGTTCATACTGTTTTTGGTTGTGACTTCTCACTGTTTATGGGTGTGACATTCCCACTGTTTATGGGTGTGACTTTCTCACTGTTTATGGGTGTGATGTTCACACTGTTTGTGGGTGTGACATTCCCACTGTTTATGGGTTTGACATTCACATTTATTTTGGTTTTGATGTTCATATTGTTTTTGAGTGTGACGTTCTCACTGTTTATGGGTGTGATGTTCACACTGTTTATGAGTGTGACCTCTCACTGTTTATTGGTTCTGACATTCTCACTGATTATCGCTGTGCCTTCTCACTATTTATGGGTGTGACTTCTCACTGTTTATGGGAGTGACTTTTTCACTGTTTATGGGTGTGACGTTCACACTGTTTATGGATGTGACATTCTCACTGTTTATGGGTGTGATGTTCTCACTGTTTATGGGTGTGACGTTCTCACTGTTTATGGGTGTGATGTTCATACTGTTTTTGGATGTGATGTTCACACTGTTTATGGATGTGATGTTCACACTGTTTATGGGTGTGACGTTCTCACTGTTTATGTGTGTGACGTTCACACTGTTTTTGGGTGTGATGTTCACACTGTTTTTGGGTGTGACGTTCACCATGTTTTTGGGAGTAACGTTCACACTGTTTATGAGTGCGACATTCACACTCTTTATGGGTGTGACGTTCTCACTGTTTATCGATTTAACCATCTCACTGTTTATGGGTGTGTAGTTCACACTGTTTATGGGTTTGACATTCTCACTGTTTATGGGTTTGCCGTTCTCACTATTTATGGGTGTGACGTTCCCACGGTTTTTGGTTGTGACTTCTCACTGTTTTTTTGTTCTGATGTTCTCACTGTTTATGGGTGTGACGTTCTCACTGTTTATGTGTGTGATGTTCTCACTGTTTTTGGGTGTGACGTTCGCACTGTTTTTGGGTGTGACATTCACAATGTTTATGGGTGTGACGTTCACACTGTTTGTGGCTGTGACGTTCTCAATGTTTATCGGTTTAACCGTCTCACTTTTTATGGGTGTGTCACTCTCCCTGTTTTATGGTTGTGATGTTCTCACTGGCTATGGGTGTGACATTCTCACTGTTTATGGGTGTGACATTCACACTGTTTATGGGTGTGACATTCACACTGTTTATGGGTGTGATGTTCTCACTGTTTATGGGTGTGACATTCTCACTGTTTATGGGTGTGACATTCACACTGTTTATGGGTGTGACATTCACACTGTTTATCGGTGTGACATTCTCACTGTTTATGGGTGTGACATTCACACTGTTTATCGGTGTGACATTCTCACTGTTTATGGGTGTGACATTCACACTGTTAATGGGTGTGTCGTTTTCTCTGTTTATGGGTGTGACGTTCTCACTGTTTATGGGTGTGATGTTCATACTGTTTATGGGTGTCACGTTCACACGGTTTATGAGTGTGACCTCTCACTGTGTATTGGTTCTGACATTCTCACAGATTATCGGTGTGCCTTCTCACTATTTATGGGTGTGACTTCTCACTGTTTATGGGTGTGACTTTCTCACTGTTTATGGGTGTGATGTTCATACTGTTTTTGGTTGTGACTTCTCACTGTTTTTGGTTGTGATGTTCTCACTGTTTGTGGGTGTGACATTCCCACTGTTTATGGGTTTGACATTCACATTTTTTTTTGATTTGATGTTCATATTGTTTTTGAGTGTGACGTTCTCACTGTTTATGGGGGTGACGTTCACACTGTTTATGAGTTGACCTCTCACTGTTTATTGGTTCTGACATTCTCACTGATTATCGGTGTGCCTTCTCACTATTTATGGTTGTGACTTCTCATTGCTTATGGTGTGACATTCTCACTGTTTATGGGTGTGATGTTCTCACTGTTTATGGGTGTGATGTTCTCCCAGTTTATGGGTGTGACATTCTCACTGTTTATGGGTGTGATGTTCATACTGTTTATGGATGTGATGTTCACACTGTTTATGGGTGTGACGTTCTCACTGTTTATGTGTGTGACGTTCACACTGTTTTTGCGTCTGATGTTCACACTGTTTTTGGGTGTGACGTTCACACTGTTTTTGGGAGTAACGTTCACACTGTTTATGGGTGCGACATTCACACTCTTTATGGGTGTGACGTTCTCACTGTTTATCGGTTTCACCGTCTCACTGTTAATGGGTGTGTCATTCACACTGTTTATGGGTGTGACGTTCTCACTGTTTATGGGTGTGATGTTCTCACTGTTTATGGGTGTGATGTTCTCAATGTTTATGGGTGTGACATTCACACTGTTTATCGGTGTGATGTTCTCACTGTTTATGGGCGTGACGTTCACACTGTTTGTGGGTGTGAAATTCTCACTGTTTATCGGTTTAACCATCTCACTGTTTATTGGTGTGTCACTCTGCTTGTTTTATGGGTGTGACGTTCTTACAGTTTATGGGTGTGATGTTCTCACGGTTTATGGATGTGACATTCTCACTGTTTATGGGTGTGACATTCACACTGTTTATGGGTGTTACGTTCACACTGTTTATGGGTGTGATGTTCATACTGTTTTTGGTTGTGACTTCTCACTGTTTTTGGGTGTGACGTTTTCACTGTTTATGGGTGTGACGTTCACACTCTTTATGGGTGTGATGTTCATACTGTTTTTGGTTGTGACTTCTCACTGTTTTTGGGTGTGACGTTCACAGTTTTTGGGTGTGACATTCAGACTGTTTATGGGTGTGACGTTCACACTCTTTATGGGTGTGACATTCTCACTGTTTATGTGTGTGATGTTCTCACTGTTTATGGGTGTGATGTTCTCACTGTTTATGTGTGTGACGTTCACACTGTTTGTGGGTGTAAAATTCACACTGTTTATCGGTGTGATGTTCTCACTGTTTATGGGTGTGACATTCACACTGTTTATCGGTGTGATGTTCTCACTGTTTATGGGTGTGACGTTCACACTGTTTGTGGGTGTGAAATTCTCAATGTTTATCGGTTTAACCATCTCACTGTTTATGGGTGTGTCACTCTGCTTGTTTTATGGGTGTGACATTCCTACTGTTTATGGGTGTGATGTTCTCCCAGTTAATGGGTGTGACATTCTCACTGTTTATGGGTGTGACATTCACACTGTTTCTGGGTGTTACGTTCACACTGTTTATGGGTGTGATGTTCATACTGTTTTTGGTTGTGACTTCTCACTCTATTTGGGTGTGACTTTTCACTTTTTATGGGTGTTACTATCTCACTGTTTATGGGTGTGGCATTCACACTGTTTATGGGTGTGACGTTCACACTCTTTATGGGTGTGACATTCTCACTGTTTATGTGTGTGATGTTCTCACTGTTTATGGGTGTGATGTTCTCACTGTTTATGTGTGTGACGTTCACACTGTTTGTGGGTGTAAAATTCACACTGTTTATCGGTGTGATGTTCTCACTGTTTATGGGTGTGACATTCACACTGTTTATCGGTGTGATGTTCTCACTGTTTATGGGTGTGACGTTCACACTGTTTGTGGGTGTGAAATTCTCAATGTTTATCGGTTTAACCATCTCACTGTTTATGGGTGTGTCACTCTGCTTGTTTTATGGGTGTGACATTCCTACTGTTTATGGGTGTGATGTTCTCCCAGTTTATGGGTGTGACATTCTCACTGTTTATGGGTGTGACATTCACACTGTTTATGGGTGTTACGTTCACACTGTTTATGGCTGTGATGTTCATACTGTTTTTGGTTGTGACTTCTCACTCTATTTGGGTGTGACTTTTCACTTTTTATGGGTGTTACTATCTCACTGTTTATGGGTGTGGCATTCACACTGTTTATGGGTGTGACGTTCTCACTGTTTATGGGTGTGACGTTCACACTGTTTATGGGTGTGTCGTTCTCACTGTTCATGGGTGTGACGATCTCACTGTTTATGTGTGTGACGTTCACACTGTTTTTAGGCGTGATGTTCAGACTGTTTTTGGATGTGATGTTCAGACTGTTTACGGGTGTGACGTTCACACTGTTTATGGGTGTGACATTCAGACTGTTTATGGGTGTGACGTTCACACTCTTTATGGGTGTGACATTCTAACAGTTTATCTGTTTAACCGTCTCACAGTTTATGGGTGTGTCGTTCTCACTGTTTATGGGTGTGACATTCTCACTGTTTATGGGTGTGACATTCTCACTGTTTATGGGTGTGACATTCTCACTGTTTATGAGTGTGACATTCTCACTGTTTATGGGTGTGTTGTTCTCACTGTTTATGGGTGTGACGTTCTCACTCTTTATGTGTGTGACTTTCACACTGTTTTTGGATGTGATGTTCACACTGTTTTTGGGTGTGATGTTCACATTGTTTTTGGGTGTGATGTTCACACTGTTTATGGGTGTGACGTAAACACTCTTTATGGGTGTGATGTTCTCACTGTTTGTGGGTTTTCAGTTCTCACTGTTTATGGGTGTGACGTTCCCACTTTTTTTGGTTGTGACTTCTCACTGTTTTTGGTTCTGATGTTCTCACTGTTTATGGGTGTGATGTTCTCACTGTTTATGCGTGTGACATTCACACTTGTTTTGGGTGTGATGTTCATACTGTTTTTGGGTGTGATGTTGACAATGTTTATGGGTGTGATGTTCAGACTGTTTATGGGTCTGACATTCTAACTGTTTATCTGTTTAACTGTCTCACTGTTTTTGGGTGTGACATTCACACTGTTTTTGGATGTGATGTTCACACTGTTTTTGGGTGTGATGTTCACACTGTTTATGGGAGTGACATTCACACTGTTTATGGATGTGACGTACACACTCCTTATGGGTGTGACGTTCTCACTGTTTATCGATTTAACCATCTCACTGTTTATGGGTGTGTCGTTCACACTGTTTATGGGTTTGACATTCTCACTGTTTATGGGTTTGCCGTTCTCACTGTTTATGGGTGTGACGTTACCACTGTTTTTGGTTGTGACTTCTCACTGTTTTTTGTTCTGATGTTCTCACTGTTTATGGGTGTGATGTTCTCACTGTTTATGCGTGTGACATTCACACTTGTTTTGGGTGTGATGTTCATACTGTTTTTGGGTGTGATGTTGACACTGTTTATGGGTGTGATGTTCAGACAGTTAATGGGTGTGACATTCACACTGTTTATGGGTGTGACGCTCTCACTGTTTATGTGTGTGATGTTCTCACTGTTTTTGGGTGTGACGTTTGCACTGTTTTTGGGTTTGACGTTGACATTGTTTATGGGTGTGACATTCACAATGTTTATGGGTGTGACGTTCACACTGTTTGTGGCTGTGACGTTCTCAATGTTTATCAGTTTAACCATCTCACTTTTTATGGGTGTGTCACTCTCCCTGTTTTATGGTTGTGACGTTCTCACTGGCTATGGGTGTGACATTCTCACTGTTTTTGGTTCTGATGTTCTCACTGTTTATGGTTGTGTAGTTCTCACTGTTTATGGGTGTGACTTTCTCACTGTTTATGGGTGCGATGTTGACACTGTTTATGGGTGTGACATTCACACTGTTTATGGGTGTGACATTCACACTGTTAATGGGTGTGACGTTTTCTCTGTTTATGGGTGTGACGTTCACACTGTTTGTGGGTGTGAAATTCTCAATGTTTATCAGTTTAACCATCTCACTGTTTATGGGTGTGTCACTCTGCTTGTTTTATGGGTGTGACGTTCCTACTGTTTATGGGTGTGACGTTCCTACTGTTTATGGGTGTGACGTTCTCACTGTTTATGGGTGTGACATTCTCAGTGTTTATGGGTGTGACATTCACACTCTTTATGGGTGTGAAATTCTCACTGTTTATTGATGTGACGTTCTCACTGTTTATGGGTGTGACGTTCACACTGTTCATGAGTGTGACCTCTCACTGTGTATTGGTTCTGACATTCTCACAGATTATCGGTGTGCCCTCTCACTATTTATGGGTGTGACTTCTCACTGTTTATGGGTGTGACTTCTCACTGTTTATGGGTGTGACGTTCTCACTGTTTATGGGTGTGATGTTCTCACTGTTTATGGGTGTGATGTTCTCACAGTTTATGGTTGTGACGTTCACACTGTTTATGGGTGTGACATTCTCACTGTTTTTGGATGTGATGTTCATAATGTTTATGGGTGTGACATTCTCACTGTTTTTGGATGTGATGTTCACACTGTTTATGGGTGTGACGTTCTCACTGTTTATGTCTGTGACGTTAACACTGTTTTTGGGTGTGACGTCATCACTGTTTATGGGTGTGACATTCTCACTGTTTATGGGTGTGACGTTCTCACTGTTTATGGGTGTGACGTTCTCACTGTTTATGGGTGTGACGTTCACACTGTTTGTGGGTGTGAAATTCTCAATGTTTATTGGTTTAACCATCTCTCTGTTTATGGGTGTGTCACTCTGCTTGTTTTATGGTTGTGACGTTCTTACAGTTTATGGGTGTGATGTTCTCACGGTTTATGGATGTGACATTCCCACTGTTTATGGGTGTGACATTCACACTGTTTATGGGTGTGACGTTCACACTCTTTATGGGTGTGACGTTCACACTGTTTATGTGTGTGATGTTCTCACTGTTTATGGGTGTGACATACACACTGTTTATCGGTGTGATGTTTACACTGTTTGTGGGTGTGAAATTCTCAATGTTTATCGGTTTAACCATCTCACTGTTTATGGGTGTGTCACTCTGCTTGTTTTATGGGTGTGACGTTCCTACTGTTTATGGGTGTGACATTCTCAGTGTTTATGGGTGTGACGCTCACACTCTTTATGGGTGTGAAATTCTCACTGTTTATCGATGTGACGTTCTCACTGTTTATGGGTGTGACGTTCACACTGTTTATGAGTGTGACCTCTCACTGTGTATTGGTTCTGACATTCTCACAGATTATCGGTGTGCCTTCTCACTATTTATGGGTGTGACTTCTCACTGTTTATGGGTGTGACTTTCTCACTGTTTATGGGAGTGGCATTCACACTGTTTATGGGTGTGATGTTCACACTGTTTGTGGGTGTGACGTTCACACTGTTTATGGGTGTGACGTTCTCACTGTTTATGGGTTTGACATTCACATTTATTTTGGTTTTGATGTTCATATTGTTTTTGAGTGTGACGTTCTCACTGTTTATGGGGGTGACGTTCACGCTGTTTATGAGTGTGACATCTCACTGTTTATGGGGGTGACGTTCACGCTGTTTATGAGTGTGACATCTCACTGTTTATAGGTTCTGACATTCTCACTGATTATCGCTGTGCCTTCTCACTGTTTATGGGTGTGACTTTCTCAATGTTTATGGGTGTGGCATTCACATTGTTTATTGGTGTGATGTTCTCACTGTTTATGTGTGTGACGTTCACACTGTTTTTGGGTTTGATGTTCACACTGTTTTAGGGTGTGATGTTCACACAGTTTTTGGGTGTGACGTTCACACTGTTTATGGGTGTGACATTCTCACAGTTTATGGGTGTGACATTCACACTGTTTATGGGTGTGACATTCACACTGTTTATGGGTGTGACGTTCACACTGTTTATGGGTGTGATGTTCTCCCAGTTTATGGGTGTGACATTCACACTGTTTATGTGTGTGACGTTCTCACTGTTAATGGGTGTGATGTTCACACTGTTTATGAGTGTGACCTCTCACTGTTTATTGGTTCTGACATTCTTATTGATTATCGGTGTGCCTTCTCACTATTTACGGGTGTGACTTCTCACTATTTATGGGTGTGACTTCTAACTCTTTATGGGTATGACTTTCTCACTGTTTATGGGTGTGACATTCTCACTGTTTATGGTTGTGACATTCTCACTGTTTATGGGTGTGACATTCTCACTGTTTATGGGTGTGACGTTCACACTGTTTATGGGTGTGACATTCCCACTGTTTATGGGTGTGACTTTCTCACTGTTTATGGGTGTGGCATTCACACTGTTTATGGGTGTGATGTTCACACTGTTTGTGGGTGTGACATTCCCACTGTTTATGGGTTTGACATTCACTTTTATTTTGGTTTTGATGTTCATATTGTTTTTGAGTGTGACGTTCTCACTGTTTATGGGTGTGATGTTCACACTGTTTATGAGTGTGACCTATCACTGTTTATTGGTTCTGACAATCTCACTGATTATCGCTGTGCCTTCTCACTATTTATGGGTGTGACTTCTCACTGTTTATGGGAGTGACTTTTTCACTGTTTATGGGTGTGACGTTCACACTGTTTATGGATGTGACATTCTCACTGTTTATGGGTGTGATGTTCTCTCTGTTTATGGGTGTGACGTTCTCACTGTTTATGGGTGTGATGTTCATACTGTTTTTGGATGTGATGTTCACACTGTTTATGGATGTGATGTTCACACTGTTTATGGGTGTGACGTTCTCACTGTTTATGTGTGTGACGTTCACACTGTTTTTGGGTGTGATGTTCACACTGTTTTTGGGTGTGATGTTCACACTGTTTTTGGGAGTAACGTTCACACTGTTTATGGGTGCGACATTCACACTCTTTATGGGTGTGACGTTCTCACTGTTTATCGATTTAACCATCTCACTGTTTATGGGTGTGTCGTTCACACTGTTTATGGGTTTGACATTCTCACTGTTTATGGGTGTGACGTTCCCACTGTTTTTGGTTGTGACTTCTCACTGTTTTTTTGTTCTGATGTTCTCACTGTTTATGGGTGTGACGTTCTCACTGTTTATGTGTGTGACGTTCTCACTGTTTATGTGTGTGATGTTCTCACTGTTTTTGGGTGTGACGTTCGCACTGTTTTTGGGTGTGACATTCACAATGTTTATGGGTGTGACGTTCACACTGTTTGTGGCTGTGACGTTCTCAATGTTTATCGGTTTAACCGTCTCACTTTTTATGGGTGTGTCACTCTCCCTGTTTTATGGTTGTGATGTTCTCACTGGCTATGGGTGTGACATTCTCACTGTTTATGGGTGTGATGTTCTCACTGTTTATGGGTGTGACATTCTCACTGTTTATGGGTGTGACGTTCTCACTGTTTATGGGTGTGACATTCTCACTGTTTATGGGTGTGATGTTCTCACTGTTTATGGGTGTGACATTCTCACTGTTTATGGGTGTGACATTCACACTGTTTATGGGTGTGACATTCACACTGTTTATCGGTGTGACATTCTCACTGTTTATGGGTGTGACATTCTCACTGTTTATGGGTGTGATGTTCTCACTGTTTATGGGTGTGACATTCTCACTGTTTATGGGTGTGACATTCACACTGTTTATGGGTGTGACATTCACACTGTTTATCGGTGTGACATTCTCACTGTTTATGGGTGTGACATTCACACTGTTTATGGGTGTGACATTCACATTGTTTATGGGTGTGACATTCACACTGTTAATGGGTGTGTCGTTTTCTCTGTTTATGGGTGTGACGTTCTAACTGTTTATGGGTGTGACATTCTCAGTGTTTATGGGTGTGACATTCACACTGTTTATGGGTGTGATGTTCATACTGTTTATGGGTGTGACGTTCACACGGTTTATGAGTGTGACCTCTCACTGTGTATTGGTTCTGAAATTCTCACAGATTATCGGTGTGCCTTCTCACTATTTATGGGTGTGACTTCTCACTGTTTATGGGTGTGACTTTCTCACTGTTTATGGGTGTGGCATTCACACTGTTTATGGGTGTGATGTTCATACTGTTTTTGGTTGTGACTTCTCACTGTTTTTGGTTGTGATGTTCTCACTGTTTGTGGGTGTGAAATTCCCACTGTTTATGGGTTTGACATTCACATTTTTTTTGGTTTTGATGTTCATATTGTTTTTGAGTGTGACGTTCTCACTGTTTATGGGGGTGACGTTCACACTGTTTATGAGTTGACCTCTCACTGTTTATTGGTTCTGACATTCTCACTGATTATCGGTGTGCCTTCTCACTATTTATGGGTGTGACTTCTCACTGTTTATGGGTGTGACTTTCTCACTGTTTATGGGTGTGATGTTATCACTGTTTATGGGTGTGACGTTCTCACTGTTTATGGGTGTGACGTTCTCACTGTTTATGGGTGTGGCATTCACATTGATTATTGGTGTGACGTTCTCACTGTTTATGGGTGTGATGTTCTCCCAGTTTATGGGTGTGACATTCTCACTGTTTATGGGTGTGATGTTCATACTGTTTATGGATGTGATGTTCACACTGTTTATGGGTGTGACGTTCTCACTGTTTATGTGTGTGACGTTCACACTGTTTTTGCGTCTGATGTTCACACTGTTTTTGGGTGTGACGTTCACACTGTTTTTGGGAGTAACGTTCACACTGTTTATGGGTGCGACATTCACACTCTTTATGGGTGTGATGTTCTCACTGTTTATCGGTTTCACCGTCTCACTGTTAATGGGTGTGTCATTCACACTGTTAATGGGTGTGACGTTCTCACTGTTTATGGGTGTGATGTTCTCACTGTTTATGGGTGTGATGTTCTCAATGTTTATGGGTGTGACATTCACACTGTTTATCGGTGTGATGTTCTCACTGTTTATGGGTGTGACGTTCACACTGTTTGTGGGTGTGAAATTCTCACTGTTTATCGGTTTAACCATCTCACTGTTTATTGGTGTGTCACTCTGCTTGTTTTATGGGTGTGACGTTCTTACAGTTTATGGGTGTGATTTTCTCACGGTTTATGGATGTGACATTCTCACTGTTTATGGGTGTTACGTTCACACTGTTTATGGGTGTGATGTTCATACTGTTTTTGGTTGTGACTTCTCACTCTATTTGGGTGTGACTTTTCACTTTTTATGGGTGTTACTGTCTCACTGTTTATGGGTGTGGCATTCTCACTGTTTATGGGTGTGACGTTCTCACTGTTTATGGGTGTGACGTTCACACTGTTTTTGGGTGTGACATTCAGACTGTTCATGGGTGTGACGATCTCACTGTTTATGTGTGTGACGTTCACACTGTTTTTAGGCGTGATGTTCAGACTGTTTATGGATGTGATGTTCAGACTGTTTACGGGTGTGACGTTCACACTGTTTATGGGTGTGACATTCAGACTGTTTATGGGTGTGACGTTCACACTCTTTATGGGTGTGACATTCTAACTGTTTATCTGTTTAACCGTCTCACTGTTTATGGGTGTGTCGTTCTCACTGTTTATGGGTGTGCCATTCTCACTGTTTATGGGTGTGACATTCTCACTGTTTATGGGTGTGACATTCTCACTGTTTATGGGTGTGATGTTCTCAATGTTTATGGGTGTGACATTCACACTGTTTATCGGTGTGATGTTCTCACTGTTTATGGGTGTGACGTTCACACTGTTTGTGGGTGTGAAATTCTCACTGTTTATCGGTTTAACCATCTCACTGTTTATTGGTGTGTCACTCTGCTTGTTTTATGGGTGTGACGTTCTTACAGTTTATGGGTGTGATTTTCTCACGGTTTATGGATGTGACATTCTCACTGTTTATGGGTGTTACGTTCACACTGTTTATGGGTGTGATGTTCATACTGTTTTTGGTTGTGACTTCTCACTCTATTTGGGTGTGACTTTTCACTTTTTATGGGTGTTACTGTCTCACTGTTTATGGGTGTGGCATTCTCACTGTTTATGGGTGTGACGTTCTCACTGTTTATGGGTGTGACGTTCACACTGTTTTTGGGTGTGACATTCAGACTGTTCATGGGTGTGACGATCTCACTGTTTATGTGTGTGACGTTCACACTGTTTTTAGGCGTGATGTTCAGACTGTTTATGGATGTGATGTTCAGACTGTTTACGGGTGTGACGTTCACACTGTTTATGGGTGTGACATTCAGACTGTTTATGGGTGTGACGTTCACACTCTTTATGGGTGTGACATTCTAACTGTTTATCTGTTTAACCGTCTCACTGTTTATGGGTGTGTCGTTCTCACTGTTTATGGGTGTGACATTCTCACTGTTTATGGGTGTGACATTCTCACTGTTTATGGGTGTGACATTCTCACTGTTTATGGGTGTGTCGTTCTCACTGTTTATGGGTGTGACGTTCTCACTCTTTATGTGTGTGACTTTCACACTGTTTTTGGATGTGATGTTCACACTGTTTTTGGGTGTGATGTTCACATTGTTTTTGGGTGTGATGTTCACACTGTTTATGGGTGTGACGTAAACACTCTTTATGGGTGTGACGTTCTCACTGTTTATGGGTTTTCAGTTCTCACTGTTTATGGGTGTGACGTTCCCACTTTTTTTGGTTGTGACTTCTCACTGTTTTTGGTTCTGATGTTCTCACTGTTTATGGGTGTGATGTTCTCACTGTTTATGCGTGTGACATTCACACTTGTTTTGGGTGTGATGTTCATACTGTTTTTGGGTGTGATGTTGTCAATGTTTATGGGTGTGATGTTCAGACTGTTTATGAGTGTGACATTCTAACTGTTTATCTGTTTAACTGTCTCACTGTTTTTGGGTGTGACATTCACACTGTTTTTGGATGTGATGTTCACACTGTTTTTGGGTGTGATGTTCACACTGTTTATGGGTGTGACATTCACACTGTTTATGGATGTGACGTACACACTCTTTATGGGTGTGACGTTCTCACTGTTTATCGATTTAACCATCTCACTGTTTATGGGTGTGTCGTTCACACTGTTTATGGGTTTGACATTCTCACTGTTTATGGGTTTGCCGTTCTCACTGTTTATGGGTGTGATGTTACCACTGTTTTTGGTTGTGACTTCTCACTGTTTTTTGTTCTGATGTTCTCACTGTTTATGGGTGTGATGTTCTCACTGTTTATGCGTGTGACATTCACACTTGTTTTGGGTGTGATGTTCATACTGTTTTTGGGTGTGATGTTGACACTGTTTATGGGTGTGATGTTCAGACAGTTAATGGGTGTGACATTCACACTGTTTATGGGTGTGACGCTCTCACTGTTTATGTGTGTGATGTTCTCACTGTTTTTGGGTGTGACGTTCGCACTGTTTTTGGGTTTGACGTTGACATTGTTTATGGGTGTGACATTCACAATGTTTATGGGTGTGACGTTCACACTGTTTGTGGCTGTGACGTTCTCAATGTTTATCAGTTTAACCATCTCACTTTTTATGGGTGTGTCACTCTCCCTGTTTTATGGTTGTGACGTTCCTACTGTTTTTGGTTGTGACTTCTCACTGTTTTTGGTTCTGATGTTCTCACTGTTTATGGTTGTGTAGTTCTCACTGTTTATGGGTGTGACTTTCTCACTGTTTATGGGTGCGATGTTGACACTGTTTATGGGTGTGACATTCACACTGTTTATGGGTGTGACATTCACACTGTTAATGGGTGTGAAGTTTTCTCTGTGTTATGGGTGTGACGTTCACACTGTTTGTGGGTGTGAAATTCTCAATGTTTATCAGTTTAACCATCTCACTGTTTATGGGTGTGTCACTCTGCTTGTTTTATGGGTGTGACGTTCCTACTGTTTATGGGTGTGACGTTCCTACTGTTTATGGGTGTGACGTTCTCACTGTTTATGGGTGTGACATTCTCAGTGTTTATGGGTGTGACATTCACACTCTTTATGGGTGTGAAATTCTCACTGTTTATTGATGTGACGTTCTCACTGTTTATGGGTGTGACGTTCACACTGTTCATGAGTGTGACCTCTCACTGTGTATTGGTTCTGACATTCTCACAGATTATCGGTGTGCCCTCTCACTATTTATGGGTGTGACTTCTCACTGTTTATGGGTGTGACTTTCTCACTGTTTATGGGGGTGGCATTCACACTGTTTATGGGTGTGACGTTCTCACTGTTTATGGGTGTGATGTTCTCACTGTTTATGGGTGTGATGTTCTCACAGTTTATGGGTGTGACGTTCACACTGTTTATGGGTGTGACATTCTCACTGTTTTTGGATGTGATGTTCATAATGTTTATGGGTGTGACATTCTCACTGTTTTTGGATGTGATGTTCACACTGTTTATGGGTGTGACGTTCTCACTGTTTATGTCTGTGACGTTAACACTGTTTTTGGGTGTGACGTCATCACTGTTTATGGGTGTGACATTCTCACTGTTTATGGGTGTGACGTTCTCACTGTTTATGGGTGTGACGTTCTCACTGTTTATGGGTGTGACGTTCACACTGTTTGTGGGTGTGAAATTCTCAATGTTTATTGGTTTAACCATCTCTCTGTTTATGGGTGTGTCACTCTGCTTGTTTTATGGTTGTGACGTTCTTACAGTTTATGGGTGTGATGTTCTCACGGTTTATGGATGTGACATTCCCACTGTTTATGGGTGTGACATTCACACTGTTTATGGGTGTGACGTTCACACTCTTTATGGGTGTGACGTTCACACTGTTTATGTGTGTGATGTTCTCACTGTTTATGGGTGTGACATACACACTGTTTATCGGTGTGATGTTTACACTGTTTGTGGGTGTGAAATTCTCAATGTTTATCGGTTTAACCATCTCACTGTTTATGGGTGTGTCACTCTGCTTGTTTTATGGGTGTGACGTTCCTACTGTTTATGGGTGTGACATTCTCAGAGTTTATGGGTGTGACGCTCACACTCTTTATGGGTGTGAAATTCTCACTGTTTATCGATGTGACGTTCTCACTGTTTATGGGTGTGACGTTCACACTGTTTATGAGTGTGACCTCTCACTGTGTATTGGTTCTGACATTCTCACAGATTATCGGTGTGCCTTCTCACTATTTATGGGTGTGACTTCTCACTGTTTATGGGTGTGACTTTCTCACTGTTTATGGGAGTGGCATTCACACTGTTTATGGGTGTGATGTTCACACTGTTTGTGGGTGTGACGTTCACACTGTTTATGGGTGTGACGTTCTCACTGTTTATGGGTTTGACATTCACATTTATTTTGGTTTTGATGTTCATATTGTTTTTGAGTGTGACGTTCTCACTGTTTATGGGGGTGACGTTCACGCTGTTTATGAGTGTGACATCTCACTGTTTATGGGGGTGACGTTCACGCTGTTTATGAGTGTGACATCTCACTGTTTATAGGTTCTGACATTCTCACTGATTATCGCTGTGCCTTCTCACTGTTTATGGGTGTGACTTTCTCAATGTTTATGGGTGTGGCATTCACATTGTTTATTGGTGTGACGTTCTCACTGTTTATGTGTGTGACGTTCACACTGTTTTTGGGTTTGATGTTCACACTGTTTTAGGGTGTGATGTTCACACAGTTTTTGGGTGTGACGTTCACACTGTTTATGGGTGTGACATTCTCACAGTTTATGGGTGTGACATTCACACTGTTTATGGGTGTGACATTCACACTGTTTATGGGTGTGACGTTCACACTGTTTATGGGTGTGATGTTCTCCCAGTTTATGGGTGTGACATTCACACTGTTTATGTGTGTGACGTTCTCACTGTTAATGGGTGTGATGTTCACACTGTTTATGAGTGTGACCTCTCACTGTTTATTGGTTCTGACATTCTTATTGATTATCGGTGTGCCTTCTCACTATTTACGGGTGTGACTTCTCACTATTTATGGGTGTGACTTCTAACTCTTTATGGGTATGACTTTCTCACTGTTTATGGGTGTGACATTCTCACTGTTTATGGTTGTGACATTCTCACTGTTTATGGGTGTGACATTCTCACTGTTTATGGGTGTGACGTTCACACTGTTTATGGGTGTGACATTCCCACTGTTTATGGGTGTGATGTTCACACTGTTTGTGGGTGTGACATTCCCACTGTTTATGGGTTTGACATTCACTTTTATTTTGGTTTTGATGTTCATATTGTTTTTGAGTGTGACGTTCTCACTGTTTATGGGTGTGATGTTCACACTGTTTATGAGTGTGACCTATCACTGTTTATTGGTTCTGACAATCTCACTGATTATCGCTGTGCCTTCTCACTATTTATGGGTGTGACTTCTCACTGTTTATGGGAGTGACTTTTTCACTGTTTATGGGTGTGACGTTCACACTGTTTATGGATGTGACATTCTCACTGTTTATGGGTGTGATGTTCTCACTGTTTATGGGTGTGACGTTCTCACTGTTTATGGGTGTGATGTTCATACTGTTTTTGGATGTGATGTTCACACTGTTTATGGATGTGATGTTCACACTGTTTATGGGTGTGACGTTCTCACTGTTTATGTGTGTGACGTTCACACTGTTTTTGGGTGTGATGTTCACACTGTTTTTGGGTGTGATGTTCACACTGTTTTTGGGAGTAACGTTCACACTGTTTATGGGTGCGACATTCACACTCTTTATGGGTGTGACGTTCTCACTGTTTATCGATTTAACCATCTCACTGTTTATGGGTGTGTCGTTCACACTGTTTATGGGTTTGACATTCTCACTGTTTATGGGTTTGCCGTTCTCACTGTTTATGGGTGTGACGTTCCCACTGTTTTTCGTTGTGACTTCTCACTGTTTTTTTGTTCTGATGTTCTCACTGTTTATGGGTGTGACGTTCTCACTGTTTATGGGTGTGACGTTCTCACTGTTTATGTGTGTGATGTTCTCACTGTTTTTGGGTGTGACGTTCGCACTGTTTTTGGGTGTGACATTCACAATGTTTATGGATGTGACATTCTCACTGTTTATGGGTGTTACGTTCACACTGTTTATGGGTGTGATGTTCATACTGTTTTTGGTTGTGACTTCTCACTCTATTTGGGTGTGACTTTTCACTTTTTATGGGTGTTACTGTCTCACTGTTTATGGGTGTGGCATTCTCACTGTTTATGGGTGTGACGTTCTCACTGTTTATGGGTGTGACGTTCACACTGTTTTTGGGTGTGACATTCAGACTGTTCATGGGTGTGACGATCTCACTGTTTATGTGTGTGACGTTCACACTGTTTTTAGGCGTGATGTTCAGACTGTTTATGGATGTGATGTTCAGACTGTTTACGGGTGTGACGTTCACACTGTTTATGGGTGTGACATTCAGACTGTTTATGGGTGTGACGTTCACACTCTTTATGGGTGTGACATTCTAACTGTTTATCTGTTTAACCGTCTCACTGTTTATGGGTGTGTCGTTCTCACTGTTTATGGGTGTGACATTCTCACTGTTTATGGGTGTGACATTCTCACTGTTTATGGGTGTGACATTCTCACTGTTTATGGGTGTGATGTTCTCAATGTTTATGGGTGTGACATTCACACTGTTTATCGGTGTGATGTTCTCACTGTTTATGGGTGTGACGTTCACACTGTTTGTGGGTGTGAAATTCTCACTGTTTATCGGTTTAACCATCTCACTGTTTATTGGTGTGTCACTCTGCTTGTTTTATGGGTGTGACGTTCTTACAGTTTATGGGTGTGATTTTCTCACGGTTTATGGATGTGACATTCTCACTGTTTATGGGTGTTACGTTCACACTGTTTATGGGTGTGATGTTCATACTGTTTTTGGTTGTGACTTCTCACTCTATTTGGGTGTGACTTTTCACTTTTTATGGGTGTTACTGTCTCACTGTTTATGGGTGTGGCATTCTCACTGTTTATGGGTGTGACGTTCTCACTGTTTATGGGTGTGACGTTCACACTGTTTTTGGGTGTGACATTCAGACTGTTCATGGGTGTGACGATCTCACTGTTTATGTGTGTGACGTTCACACTGTTTTTAGGCGTGATGTTCAGACTGTTTATGGATGTGATGTTCAGACTGTTTACGGGTGTGACGTTCACACTGTTTATGGGTGTGACATTCAGACTGTTTATGGGTGTGACGTTCACACTCTTTATGGGTGTGACATTCTAACTGTTTATCTGTTTAACCGTCTCACTGTTTATGGGTGTGTCGTTCTCACTGTTTATGGGTGTGACATTCTCACTGTTTATGGGTGTGACATTCTCACTGTTTATGGGTGTGACATTCTCACTGTTTATGGGTGTGTCGTTCTCACTGTTTATGGGTGTGACGTTCTCACTCTTTATGTGTGTGACTTTCACACTGTTTTTGGATGTGATGTTCACACTGTTTTTGGGTGTGATGTTCACATTGTTTTTGGGTGTGATGTTCACACTGTTTATGGGTGTGACGTAAACACTCTTTATGGGTGTGACGTTCTCACTGTTTATGGGTTTTCAGTTCTCACTGTTTATGGGTGTGACGTTCCCACTTTTTTTGGTTGTGACTTCTCACTGTTTTTGGTTCTGATGTTCTCACTGTTTATGGGTGTGATGTTCTCACTGTTTATGCGTGTGACATTCACACTTGTTTTGGGTGTGATGTTCATACTGTTTTTGGGTGTGATGTTGACAATGTTTATGGGTGTGATGTTCAGACTGTTTATGGGTGTGACATTCTAACTGTTTATCTGTTTAACTGTCTCACTGTTTTTGGGTGTGACATTCACACTGTTTTTGGATGTGATGTTCACACTGTTTTTGGGTGTGATGTTCACACTGTTTATGGGTGTGACATTCACACTGTTTATGGATGTGACGTACACACTCTTTATGGGTGTGACGTTCTCACTGTTTATCGATTTAACCATCTCACTGTTTATGGGTGTGTCGTTCACACTGTTTATGGGTTTGACATTCTCACTGTTTATGGGTTTGCCGTTCTCACTGTTTATGGGTGTGATGTTACCACTGTTTTTGGTTGTGACTTCTCACTGTTTTTTGTTCTGATGTTCTCACTGTTTATGGGTGTGATGTTCTCACTGTTTATGCGTGTGACATTCACACTTGTTTTGGGTGTGATGTTCATACTGTTTTTGGGTGTGATGTTGACACTGTTTATGGGTGTGATGTTCAGACAGTTAATGGGTGTGACATTCACACTGTTTATGGGTGTGACGCTCTCACTGTTTATGTGTGTGATGTTCTCACTGTTTTTGGGTGTGACGTTCGCACTGTTTTTGGGTTTGACGTTGACATTGTTTATGGGTGTGACATTCACAATGTTTATGGGTGTGACGTTCACACTGTTTGTGGCTGTGACGTTCTCAATGTTTATCAGTTTAACCATCTCACTTTTTATGGGTGTGTCACTCTCCCTGTTTTATGGTTGTGACGTTCCTACTTATTTTGGTTGTGACTTCTCACTGTTTTTGGTTCTGATGTTCTCACTGTTTATGGGTGTGACTTTCTCACTGTTTATGGGTGCGATGTTGACACTGTTTATGGGTGTGACATTCATACTGTTTATGGGTGTGACATTCACACTGTTAATGGGTGTGACGTTTTCTCTGTTTATGGGTGTGACGTTCACACTGTTTGTGGGTGTGAAATTCTCAATGTTTATCAGTTTAACCATCTCACTGTTTATGGGTGTGTCACTCTGCTTGTT
Organism: Isurus oxyrinchus; assembly: GCA_026770705.1. Lineage (NCBI taxonomy): Eukaryota > Metazoa > Chordata > Chondrichthyes > Lamniformes > Lamnidae > Isurus > Isurus oxyrinchus. The sequence goes on along the minus strand of JANJGN010000013.1, from coordinate 822,260 downwards.
TTATGGGTGTGACGTTCCTACTGTTTATGGGTGTGACGTTCCTCCTGTTTCTGGGTGTGACGTTGTCACTGTTTATGGGTGTGACTTTCTCACTGTTTATGGGGGTGGCATTCACACTGTTTATGGGTGTGACGTTCTCACTGTTTATGGGTGTGATGTTCTCACTGTTTATGGGTGTGATGTTCTCACAGTTTATGGGTGTGACGTTCACACTGTTTATGGGTGTGACGTTCCTACTGTTTATGGGTGTGATGTTCTCATTGTTTTTGGATGTGATGTTCATACTGTTTATGGGTGTGACATTCTCACTGTTTTTGGATGTGATGTTCACACTGTTTATGGGTGTGACGTTCTCACTGTTTATGTCTGTGACGTTAACACTGTTTTTGGGTGTGACGTCATCACTGTTTATGGGTGTGACATTCTCACTGTTTATGGGTGTGACGCTCTCACTGTTTACGGGTGTGACGTTCTCACTGTTTATGGGTGTGACGTTCACACTGTTTGTGGGTGTGAAATTCTCAATGTTTATCGGTTTAACCATCTCTCTGTTTATGGATGTGTCAATATGCTTGTTTTATGGTTGTGACGTTCTTACAGTTTATGGGTGTGATGTTCTCACGATTTATGGATGTGACATTCTCACTGTTTATGGGTGTGACATTCACACTGTTAATGGGTGTGATGTTCATACTGTTTTTGCTTGTGACTTCTCACTGTTTTTGGGTGTGACGTTCACACTGTTTTTGGGTGTGACATTCACACTGTTTATGGGTGTGACGTTCACACTCTTTATGGGTGTGACATTCTCACTGTTTATGTGTGTGACGTTCCTACTGTTTATGGGTGTGACATTCTCAGTGTTTATGGGTGTGACGTTCACACTCTTTATGGGTGTGAAATTCTCACTGTTTATCGATGTGACGTTCTCACTGTTTATGGGTGTGACATACACACTGTTTATCGGTGTGATGTTCTCACTGTTTGTGGGTGTGAAATTCTCAATGTTTATCGGTTTAACCATCTCACTGTTTATGGGTGTGTCACTCTGCTTGTTTTATGGGTGTGACTTCTCACTGTTTATGGGTGTGACTTTCTCACTGTTTGTGGGTGTGACATTCTCACTGTTTATGGGTGTGACGTTCACACTGTTTATGGGTGTGATGTTCATACTGATTTTGGTTGTGACTTCTCACTGTTTATGGGTGTGACATTCCCACTGTTTATGGGTGTGGCATTCACACTGTTTATGGGTGTGATGTTCACACTGTTTGTGGGTGTGACATTCCCACTGTTTATGGGTTTGACATTCACATTTATTTTGGTTTTGATGTTCATATTGTTTTTGAGTGTGACGTTCTCACTGTTTATGGGTGTGATGTTCACACTGTTTATGAGTGTGACCTCTCACTGTTTATTGGTTCTGACAATCTCACTGATTATCGCTGTGCCTTCTCACTATTTATGGGTGTGACTTCTCACTGTTTATGGGAGTGACTTTTTCACTGTTTATGGGTGTGACGTTCTCACTGTTTATGGGTGTGATGTTCATACTGTTTTTGGGTGTGACGTTCACACTGTTTTTGGGTGTGACATTCACACTGTTTATGGGTGTGACGTTCACACTCTTTATGGGTGTGACATTCTCACTGTTTATGTGTGTGACGTTCCTACTGTTTATGGGTGTGACATTCTCAGTGTTTATGGGTGTGACGTTCACACTCTTTATGGGTGTGAAATTCTCACTGTTTATCGATGTGACGTTCTCACTGTTTATGGGTGTGACATACACACTCTTTATCGGTGTGATGTTCTCACTGTTTGTGGGTGTGAAATTCTCAATGTTTATCGGTTTAACCATCTCACTGTTTATGGGTGTGTCACTCTGCTTGTTTTATGGGTGTGACTTCTCACTGTTTATGGGTGTGACTTTCTCACTGTTTGTGGGTGTGACATTCTCACTGTTTATGGGTGTGACGTTCACACTGTTTATGGGTGTGATGTTCATACTGATTTTGGTTGTGACTTCTCACTGTTTATGGGTGTGACATTCCCACTGTTTATGGGTGTGGCATTCACACTGTTTATGGGTGTGATGTTCACACTGTTTGTGGGTGTGACATTCCCACTGTTTATGGGTTTGACATTCACATTTATTTTGGTTTTGATGTTCATATTGTTTTTGAGTGTGACGTTCTCACTGTTTATGGGTGTGATGTTCACACTGTTTATGAGTGTGACCTCTCACTGTTTATTGGTTCTGACAATCTCACTGATTATCGCTGTGCCTTCTCACTATTTATGGGTGTGACTTCTCACTGTTTATGGGAGTGACTTTTTCACTGTTTATGGTTGTGACGTTCACACTGTTTATGGATGTGACATTCTCACTGTTTATGGGTGTGATGTTCTCACTGTTTATGGGTGTGACGTTCTCACTGTTTATCGGTGTGATGTTCATACTGTTTTTGGATGTGATGTTCACACTGTTTATGGATGTGATGTTCACACTGTTTATGGGTGTGACGTTCTCACTGTTTATGTGTGTGACGTTCACACTGTTTTTGGGTGTGTTGTTCACACTGTTTTTGGGTGTGACGTTCACACTGTTTTTGGGAGTAACGTTCACACTGTTTATGGGTGCGACATTCACACTCTTTATGGGTGTGACGTTCTCACTGTTTATCGATTTAACCATCTCACTGTTTATGGGTGTGTCGTTCACACTGTTTATGGGTTTGACGTTCTCACTGCTTATGGGTTTGCCGTTCTCACTGTTTATGGGTGTGACGTTCCCATTGTTTTTGGTTGTGACTTCTCACTGTTTTTTTGTTCTGATGTTCTCACTGTTTATGGGTGTGACGTTCTCACTGTTTATGGGTGTGACGTTCGCACTGTTTTTGGGTGTGACATTCACAATGTTTATGGGTGTGACGTTCACACTGTTTGTGGCTGTGACGTTCTCAATGTTTATCGGTTTAACCGTCTCACTTTTTATGGGTGTGTCACTCTCCCTGTTTTATGGTTGTGATGTTCTCACTGGCTATGGGTGTGACATTCTCACTGTTTATGGGTGTGATGTTCTCACTGTTTATGGGTGTGACATTCACACTGTTTATGGGTGCGACATTCACACTGTTTACGGGTGTGACATTCACACTGTTTATGGGTGTGACATTCACACTGTTAATGGGTGTGTCGTTTTCTCTGTTTATGGGTGTGACGTTCTAACTGTTTATGGGTGTGACATTCTCAGTGTTTATGGGTGTGACATTCACACTGTTTATGAGTGTGACCTCTCACTGTGTATTGGTTCTGACATTCTCACAGATTATCGGTGTGCCTTCTCACTATTTATGGGTGTGACTTCTCACTGTTTATGGGTGTGATGTTCATACTGTTTTTGGTTGTGACTTCTCACTGTTTATGGTGTGCCTTCTCACTATTTATGGGTGTGACTTCTCACTCTTTATGGGTGTGACTTTCTCACTGTTTATGGGTGTGATGTTCGCACTGTTTATGAGTGTGACCTCTCACTGTTTATTGGTTCTGACATTCTCACTGATTATCGGTGTGCCTTCTCACTATTTATGGGTGTGACTTCTCACTGTTTATGGGTGTGACTTTCTCACTGTTTATGGGTGTGATGTTCTCACTGTTTGTGGGTGTGACATTCGCACTGATTATGGGTGTGACGTTCTCACTGTTTATGGGTGTGACATTCTCACTGTTTATGGGTGTGACATTCTCACTGTTTATGGGTGTGATGTTCATACTGTTTTTGATTGTGCCTTCTCACTGTTTTTGGTTCTGATGTTTTCACTGTTTTTGGGTGTGACATTCACATTTTTTTTGGTTTTGATGTTCATATTGTTTTTGGGTGTGACGTTCTCACTGTTTATGGGGGTGACGTTCTCACTGTTTATGGGGGTGACGTTCACGCTGTTTATGGCTGTGATCTCTCACTGTTTATTGGTTCTGACATTCTCACTGATTATCGGTGTGCCTTCTCACTGTTCATGGGTGTGACTTCTCACTGTTTATGGGTGTGACTTTCTCACTGTTTATGGGTGTGATGTTCTCACTGTTTATGGGTGTGATGTTCATAGTGTTTTTGGTTGTGACTTCTCACTGTTTTTGGTTGTGATGTTCTCACTGTTTGTGGGTGTGACATTCCCACTGTTTATGGGTTTGACATTCAAATTTTTTTTGCTTTTGATGTTCATACTGTTTTTGGGTGTGACGTTCTCACTGTTTATGGGTGTGATGTTCACACAGTTTATGAGTGTGACCTCTCACTGTTTATTGGTTCTGACATTCTCACTGATTATCGGTGTGCCTTCTCACTGTTTATGGGTGTGGCATTCACACTGTTTATTGGTGTGACGTTCTCACTGTTTATGGGTGTGACGTTCTCACTGTTTATGGGTGTGATGTTCACACTGTTTATGGATGTGATGTTCACACTGTTTATGGGTGTGACATTGTCACTGTTTATGTGTGTGACATTCACACTGTTTTTGGGTTTGATGTTCACACTGTTTTTGGGTGTGACGTTCACACTGTTTTTGGGTTTGACATTCACACTGTTTATGGGTGTGACATTCACACAGTTTATGGGTGTGATGTTCACACTCTTTATGGGTGTGACGTTCACAATGTTTATGGGTGTGACGTTCACACTGTTTATGGGTGTAACGCTCACACTGTTTATGGGTGTGACGTTCACACTGTTTATGGGTGTGACTTCTCACTCTTTATGGGTGTGACGTTCTCACTGTTTATGGGGGTGGCATTCACACTGTTTATGGTTGTGACGTTCTCACTGTTTATGGGTGTGATGTTCACACTGTTTATGGGTGTGATGTTCATACTGTTTTTGGTTGTGATTTCTCGCTGTTTTGTGTTCTGATGTTCTCACTGTTTGTGGGTGTGACGTTCCCACTGTTCACGGGTTTGACATTCACATTTTTTTTGGTTTTGTTTTTCATATTGTTTTTGGGTGTGATGTTCTCACTGTTTATGGGGGTGACGTTCACACTGTTTATGAGTGTGATCTCTCACTGTTTATTGGTTCTGACATTCTCACTGATTATCGGTGTGCCTTCTCACTATTTATGGGTGTGACTTCTCACTGTTTATGGGTGTGACTTTCTCACTGTTTATGGGTGTGACATTCACACTGTTTATCGGTGTGATGTTCTCACTGTTTATGGGTGTGACGTTCACACTGTTTGTGGGTGTGAAATTCTCAATGTTTATCGGTTTAACCATCTCACTGTTTATGGGTGTGTCACTCTGCTTGTTTTATGGGTGTGACATTCCTACTGTTTATGGGTGTGATGTTCTCCCAGTTTATGGGTGTGACATTCTCACTGTTTATGGGTGTGACATTCACACTGTTTCTGGGTGTTACGTTCACACTGTTTATGGCTGTGATGTTCATACTGTTTTTGGTTGTGACTTCTCACTCTATTTGGGTGTGACTTTTCACTTTTTATGGGTGTTACTGTCTCACTGTTTATGGGTGTGGCATTCACACTGTTTATGGGTGTGACGTTCTCACTGTTTATGGGTGTGACGTTCACACTGTTTATGGGTGTGTCGTTCTCACTGTTCATGGGTGTGACGATCTCACTGTTTATGTGTGTGACGTTCACACTGTTTTTAGGCGTGATGTTCAGACTGTTTTTGGATGTGATGTTCAGACTGTTTACGGGTGTGACGTTCACACTGTTTATGGGTGTGACATTCAGACTGTTTATGGGTGTGACGTTCACACTCTTTATGGGTGTGACATTCTAACTGTTTATCTGTTTAACCTTCTCACTGTTTATGGGTGTGTCGTTCTCACTGTTTATGGGTGTGACATTCCCACTGTTTATGGGTGTGACATTCTCACTGTTTATGGGTGTGACGTTCACACTGTTTATGTGTGTGACCTCTCACTGTGTATTGGTTCTGACATTCTCACAGATTATCGGTGTGCCTTCTCACTATTTATGGGTGTGACTTCTCACTGTTTATGGGTGTGACTTTCTCACTGTTTATGGGTGTGGCATTCACACTGTTTATGGGTGTGATGTTCATACTGTTTTTGGTTGTGACTTCTCACTGTTTATGGTGTGACGTTCTCACTGTTTATGGGTGTGACGTTCACACTGTTTATGGGTGTGAAGTTCTCACTGTTTACGGGTGTGCCTTCTCACTATTTATGGGTGTGACTTCTCACTCTTTATGGGGGTGGCATTCACACTGTTTATGGTTGTGACATTCTCACTGTTTATGGGTGTGATGTTCTCACTGTTTATGGGTGTGATGTTCGCACTGTTTATGAGTGTGACCTCCCACTGTTTATTGGTTCTGACATTCTCACTGATTATCGGTGTGCCTTCTCACTATTTATGGGTGTGACTTCTCACTGTTTATGGGTGTGACTTTCTCACTGTTTATGGGTGTGATGTTATCCCTGTTTATTGGTGTAACGTTCACACTGTTTTTGGGTGTAATGTTCATACTGTTTTTGGGTGTGATGTTCACACTGTTTTTGGATGTGATGTTCAGACTGTTTCTCTGTTTAACCGTCTCACTGTTTATGGGTGGTTCGTTCTCACTGTTTATGGGTGTGACGTTCACACTGTTTTTGGGGGTGACGTTCACACTGTTTATGGCTGTGATCTCTCACTGTTTATTGGTTCTGACATTCTCACTGATTATCGGTGTGCCTTCTCACTGTTCATGGGTGTGACTTTCTCACTGTTTATTGTTGTGGCGTTCACACTGTTTATGGGTGTGATGTTCTCACTGTTTATGGGTGTGATGTTCACACTGTTTATGGATGTGATGTTCACACTGTTTATGGGTGTGACATTGTCACTGTTTATGTGTGTGACATTCACACTGTTTTTGGGTTTGATGTTCACACTGTTTTTGGGTGTGACGTTCACACTGTTTTTGGGTGTGACATTCACACTGTTTATGGGTGTGACATTCACACTGTTTATGGGTATGATGTTCACACTCTTTATGGGTGTGACGTTCACACTGTTTATGGGTGTGACGTTCACACTGTTTATGGGTGTGTTTTTCACACTCTTTATGGGTGTGACTTTCTCACTGTTTATGGGTGTGATGTTCATACTGTTTTTGGTTGTGACTTCTCGCTGTTTTGTGTTCTGATGTTCTCACTGTTTATGGGTGTGACTTTCTCACTGTTTATGTGTGTGACATTCCCACTGTTTACGAGTTTGACATTCACATTTTTTTTGGTTTTGATGTTCATATTGTTTTTGGGTGTGATGTTCTCACTGTTTATGGGGGTGACCTTCACACTGTTTATGAGTGTGATCTCTCACTGTATGTTGGTTCTGACATTCTCACTGATTATCGGTGTGCCTTCTCACTATTTATGGGTGTGACTTCTCACTGTTTATGGGTGTGACTTACTCACTGTTTATGGGTGTGGCATTCACACTGTTTATGGGTGTGATGTTCACACTGTTTCTCTGTTTAACCGTCTCACTGTTTATGGGTGGTTCGTTCTCACTGTTTATGGGTGTGACGTTCACACTGTTTTTGGGTGTGATGTTTACACTGTTTTTGGGTGTGATGTTCTCACTGTTTATGGGTGTGACATTCATACTGTTTATGGGTGTGACGTTCTCACTGTTTATCAGTTTAACCGTCTCACTGTTTATGGGTGTGTCGTTCACACTGTTTATGGGTTTGACATTCTCACTGTTTTTGGTTCTGATGTTCTCACTGTTTATGGGTGCGATGTTCCCTCTGTTTATGGGTGTGACATTCACCCTTTTTTGGGTGTGATGTTCATACTGTTTTTGCGAGTGACGTTGGCACTGTTTATGGGTGTGATGTTCAGAATTTTAGTGGGTGTGACATTCACACTATTTATCGGTGTGACATTCTCACTGTTCATGTCTGTGATGTTCAAACTGTTTTTGAGTGTGATGTTCACACTGTTTTTGGGTGTGACGTTCACACTGTTTATGGGTGTGACATTCTCACTGTTCATATCTGTGACGTTCACACTGTTTTTGGATGTGATGTTCACACTGTTTTTGGGTGTGACATTCACACTGTTTATGCGTGTGAAGTTCACACTCTTTATGGGTGTGGCGTTCTCACTGTTTATGGGTGTGACGTTCTCACTGTTTATGGGTGTGTCGTTCTCACTGTTTATGGTTGTGACATTCACACTGTTTATGGGTGTGACGTTCTCACTGTTTATTGGTTTAACCGTCGCACTGTTTATGGGTGTGTCGTTCACACTGATTATGGGTTTGACATTCTCACTGTTTATGGTGTGATGTTCTCACTGTTCATGGTTGTGACATTCTCACTGTTTATGGGTGTTACCTTCCCACTGTTTTTGGTTGTGACTTCTCACTGTTTTTGGTTCTGATGTTCTCACTGTTTATGGGTGTGACATTCACACTTTTTTGGGTCTGATGTTCATACTGTTTATGGGTGTGATGTTCAGACAGTTAATGGGTGTGACATTCACACTGTTTATGGGTGTGACGTTCTCACTGTTTATGTGTGAGACGTTCTCACTGTTTTTGGGTGTGACGTTCACACTGTTTTTGGTTCTGATGTTCTCACTGTTTATGGGGGTGACGTTCACATTGTTTATGAGTGTGACCTCTCACTGTTTATTGGTTCTGACATTCTCACTGATTATCAGTGTGCCTTCTCACTATTTATGGGTGTGACTTTCTCACTGTTTATGGGTGTGGCATTCACACTGTTTATTGGTGTGACGTTCTCTCTGTTTATGTGTGTGACGTTCACACTGTTTATGGGTGTGACGTTCACACTGTTTCTGGGTGTGACTTCTCAATTTTTTTGGGTGTGACTTTCTCACTGTTTATGGGTGTGGCATTCACATAGTTTATGGTTGTGACGTTCTCACTGTTTATGGGTGTGACGTTCACCCTGTTTATGGGTGTGATGTTCATACTGTTTATGGGTGTGACTTTCTCACTGTTTATGGGTGTGGCATTCACACTGTTTATGGGTGTGACATTCACACTGTTTATGGGTGTGACATTCACACTGTTTACGGGTGTGACGTTCACACTGTTTATGGGTGTGACATTCACACCGTTTATGGGTGTGACGTTCACTCTCTTTATGGGGGTGACGTTCTCACTCTTTATGTGTGGTTCATTCTCACTGTTTATGTGTGTGACGTTCACACTGTTTTTGGGTGTGATGTTTACACCGTTTTTGGGTGTGATGTTCTCACTGTTTATGGGTGTGACATTCACACTGTTTATGGGTGTGATGTACATACTCGTTACGGGTGTGATGTTCTCACTGTTTATCGGTTTAACCGTCTCACTGTTTATGGGTGTGACATTCTCACTGCTTATGGGTTTGACGTTCCCACTGATTTTGGTTGTGACTTCTCACTGTTTTTGGTTCTGATGTTCTCACTGTTTATGGGTGTGATGTTCCCACTGTTTAGGGGTGTGACATTCACACTTTTTTGGGTGTGATGTTCATACTGTTTTTGCGAGTGACGTTGACACTGTTTATGGGTGTGATGTTCAGATTTTTAATAGGTGTGACATTCACACTGTTTATGGGTGTGACGTTCTCACTGTTCATGTCTGTGACGTTCACACTGTTTTTGGGTGTGATGTTCACACTGTTTTTGGGTGTGACGTTTACACTGTTTATGGGTGTGACGTTCTCACTGTTCATGTCTGTGACGTTCACACTGTTTTTGGGTGTGATGTTCACACTCTTTTTGGGTGTGACATTCACACTGTTTATGGGTGTGAAGTTCACACTCTTTATGGGTCTGACGTTCTCACTGTTTATGTGTGTGACGTTCACACTGTTTTTCGCTGTGATGTTCGCACTGTTTATGGGTGTGACATTCACACTGTTTATGGGTGTGACGTACATACTCGTTACGGGTGTGATGTTCTCACTGTTTATCGGTTTAACCGTCTCACTGTTTATGGGTGTGACATTCTCACTGCTTATGGGTTTGACGTTCCCACTGATTTTGGTTGTGACTTCTCACTGTTTTTGGTTCTGATGTTCTCACTGTTTATGGGTGTGATGTTCCCACTGTTTAGGGGTGTGACATTCACACTTTTTTGGGTGTGATGTTCATACTGTTTTTGCGAGTGACGTTGACACTGTTTATGGGTGTGATGTTCAGATTTTTAATAGGTGTGACATTCACACTGTTTATGGGTGTGACGTTCTCACTGTTCATGTCTGTGATGTTCACACTGTTTTTGGGTGTGATGTTCACACTGTTTTTGAATGTGACGTTTACACTGTTTATGGGTGTGACATTCTCACTGTTCATGTCTGTGACATTCACACTGTTTTTGGGTGTGATGTTCACACTCTTTTTGGGTGTGACATTCACACTGTTTATGGGTGTGAAGTTCACACTCTTTATGGGTCTGACGTTCTCACTGTTTATGTGTGTGACGTTCACACTGTTTTTCGCTGTGATGTTCGCACTGTTTTTGGGTGTGACGTTCACACTGTTTTTGGGTGTGACGTTCACACTGTTTATGGGTGTGACATTCACACTGTTTATGGGTGTGACGTTCTCACTGTTTATCGATTTAACCGTCTCACTGTTTATGGGTGTGTCGTTCACACTGTTTATGGGTTTGACATTCTCACTGTTTTTGGTTCTGATGTTCTCACTGTTTATGGGTGCGATGTTCCCACTGTTTATGGGTGTGACATTCACCCTTTTTTGGGTGTGATGTTCATACTGTTTTTGCGAGTGACGTTGGCACTGTTTATGGGTGTGATGTTCAGAATTTTAGTGGGTGTGACATTCACACTATTTATCGGTGTGACATTCTCACTGTTCATGTCTGTGACGTTCACACTGTTTTTGAGTGTGATGTTCACACTGTTTTTGGGTGTGACGTTCACACTGTTTATGGGTGTGACATTCTCACTGTTCATATCTGTGACGTTCACACTGTTTTTGGATGTGATGTTCACACTGTTTTTGGGTGTGACATTCACACTGTTTATGCGTGTGAAGTTCACTCTTTATGGGTGTGGCGTTCTCACTGTTTATGGGTGTGACGTTCTCACTGTTTATGGGTGTGTCGTTCTCACTGTTTATGGGTGTGACATTCACACTGTTTATGGGTGTGACGTTCTCACTGTTTATTGGTTTAACCGTCGCACTGTTTATGGGTGTGTCGTTCACACTGATTATGGGTTTGACATTCTCACTGTTTATGGTGTGATGTTCTCACTGTTCATGGTTGTGACATTCTCACTGTTTATGGGTGTTACCTTCCCACTGTTTTTGGTTGTGACTTCTCACTGTTTTTGGTTCTGATGTTCTCACTGTTTATGGGTGTGACATTCACACTTTTTTGGGTCTGATGTTCATACTGTTTATGGGTGTGATGTTCAGACAGTTAATGGGTGTGACATTCACACTGTTTATGGGGGTGACGTTCACATTGTTTATGAGTGTGACCTCTCACTGTTTATTGGTTCTGACATTCTCACTGATTATCAGTGTGCCTTCTCACTATTTATGGGTGTGACTTTCTCACTGTTTATTGGTGTGACGTTCTCACTGTTTATGGGTGTGATGTTCACACTGTTTATGGATGTGATGTTCACACTGTTTATGGGTGTGACGTACTCTCTGTTTATGGGTGTGACGTTCACACTGTTTACGGGTGTGACGTTCACACTGTTTATGGGTGTGGCATTCAGACTGTTTATGGGTGTGACGTTCACACTGTTTATGGGTGTGACGTTCACACTGTTTACGGGTGTGACGTTCACACTGTTTATCGGTGTGACTTCTCACTCTTTATGGGTGTTGCTTTCTCACTGTTTATGGGGGTGGCATTCACACTGTTTATGGTTGGGACGTTCACACTGTTTATGGGTGTGACGTTCACACTGTTTATGGGTGTGATGTTCATACTGTTTATAGGTGTGACGTTCACACTGTTTATGGGTGTGACATTCACACCGTTTATGGGTGTGACGTTCACTCTCTTTATGGGGGTGACGTTCTCACTGTTTATGTGTGTGACGTTCACACTGTTTTTGGGTGTGATGTTTACACCATTTTTGGGTGTGATGTTCTCACTGTTTATGGGTGTGACATTCACACTGTTTATGGGTGTGACGTACATACTCGTTACGGGTGTGATGTTCTCACTGTTTATCGGTTTAACCGTCTCACTGTTTATGGGTGTGACATTCTCACTGCTTATGGGTTTGACGTTCCCACTGATTTTGGTTGTGACTTCTCACTGTTTTTGGTTCTGATGTTCTCACTGTTTATGGGTGTGATGTTCCCACTGTTTAGGGGTGTGACATTCACACTTTTTTGGGTGTGATGTTCATACTGTTTTTGCGAGTGACGTTGACACTGTTTATGGGTGTGATGTTCAGATTTTTAATAGGTGTGACATTCACACTGTTTATGGGTGTGACGTTCTCACTGTTCATGTCTGTGACGTTCACACTGTTTTTGGGTGTGATGTTCACACTGTTTTTGGGTGTGACGTTTACACTGTTTATGGGTGTGACGTTCTCACTGTTCATGTCTGTGACGTTCACACTGTTTTTGGGTGTGATGTTCACACTCTTTTTGGGTGTGACATTCACACTGTTTATGGGTGTGAAGTTCACACTCTTTATGGGTCTGACGTTCTCACTGTTTATGTGTGTGACGTTCACACTGTTTTTCGCTGTGATGTTCGCACTGTTTTTGGGTGTGACGTTCACACTGTTTTTGGGTGTGACGTTCACACTGTATATGGGTGTGACATTCACACTGTTTATGGGTGTGACGTTCACACTCTTTTTGGATGTGATGTTCACACTGTTTTTGGGTGTGAAGTTCACAGTCTTTATGGGTTTGATGTTCTCACTGTTTATGTGTGTGATGTTCTCACTGTTAATGGGTGTGATGTTCTCACTGTTTATGTGTGTGATGTTCTCACTGTTTCTGGGTGTGATGTTCTCACTGTTTATGGGTGTGACGTTCTCACTGTTTATTGGTGTTATGTTCTCACTGTTTAGGTATGTAATGTTCTCACTGTTTATGGGTGTGACGTTCTCACTGTTTATGGGTATGATGTTCATACTGTTTTTGGGTGTGATGTTCACACTGTTTATGGATGTGATGTTCACACTTTTTATGGGTGTGTCGTTCTCACTGTTTATGGGTGTGATGTTCACACTGTTTATGGGTGTGATGTTCTCACTGTTTATGCGTGTGACGTTCGCACTGTTTTTGGGTGTGAAATTCTCACTGTTTATCGATGTGACGTTCTCACGGTTGATGGGTGTGATGTTCACACTGTTTATGAGTTTGACCTCTCACTGTTAAATGGTTCTGACATTCTCACTGATTATCGGTGTGCCTTCTCAGTGTTTATGGATGTGGCATTCACACTGTTTATTGGTGTTACGTTCTCACTGTTTATGGGTGTGATGTTCTCCCAGTTTATGGGTCTCACGTTCTCACTGTTTATGGGTGTGATGTTCACACTGTTTATGGATGTGATGTTCACACTGTTTATGGGTGCGACATTCTCACTGTTAATGGGTATGATATTCTCACTGTTTATGGGATTGACTTTCTCACTGTTTATGGTTGTAACGTTCTCACTATTTATGGGTGTGACATTCTCAATGTTTATGGGTGTGACGTTCTCACTGTTTATGGGGGTGACGTTCACACTGTTTATGAGTGTGATCTCTCATTGTTTATTGGTTCTGACATTCTCACTGATTATCGGTGTGCCTTCTCACTATTTATGGGTGTGACTTCTCACTGTTAATGGGTGTGATGTTCACACTGTTTATGGGTGTGACTTTCTCACTGTTTATGGGTGTGGTATTCACACTGTTTATGGGTGTGATGTTATCACTGTTTATGGGTGTGACGTTCACACTGTTTTTGGGTGTGATGTTCATACTGTTTTTGGGTGTGATGTTCACACTGTTTTTGGATGTGATGTTCAGACTGTTTATGGGTGTGTCGTTCTCACTGTTTATGTGTGTGACGTTCACACTGTTTATGGGTGTGACATTCACACTGTTTTTGGGTGTGATGTTCACTCTCTTTATGGGTGTGACGTTCTCACTGTTTATGGCTCTGTCGTTGTCACTGTTTATGTGTGTGACGTTCACACTGTTTTTGGGTGTGATGTTTACACTGTTTATGTGTGTGATGTTCTCACTGTTTATGGGTGTGACATTCACTCTGTTTATGGGTGTGACGTTCTCACTGTTTATCGGTTTAACCATCTCACTGTTTATGGGTGTGTCGTTCACACTGTTTATGGGTTTGACGTTCTCACTGTTTATGGGTGTGACGTTCCCACTGATTTTGGTTGTGACTTCTCACTATTTTTGGTTCTGATGTTCTCACTCTTTATGGGTGTGACATTCACACTGTTTATCGGTTTAACCGTCTCACTGTTTATGGGTGTGACGTCATCACTGTTTATAGGTGTGATGTTCTCACTGTTTATGGTTGTGACTTTCTCACTATTTATGGGTGTGACATTCACACTGTTTATGTGTTTGACGTTCTCACTGATTATCGGTGTGCCCTCTCACTATTTATGTCTGTGACTTCTCACTGTATATGGGTGTGACTTTCGCACTGTTTATGGGTGTGACGTTCACACTGTTTTTGGGTGTGATGTTCACACTTATTTTGGGTGTGATGTTCATACTGTTTTTGGGTGTGATGTTCACACTGTTTATGGGTGTGACGTTCACACTGTTTATGGGTGTGTTGTTCATACTGTTTTTGGATGTGATGTTCACACTGTTTATGGATGTGATGTTCACACTTTTTATGGGTGTGTCGTTCTCACTGTTTATGGGTGTGACGTTCTCACTGTTTATGGGTGTGACGTTCACACTGTTTTTGGATGTGATGTTCACACTGTTTTTGGGTGTGACGTTCACACTGTTTTTGGGTGTGACGTTTTCACTGTTTATGGGTGTGACATTCACACTGTTTATGGTTGTGACTTTCTCACTATTTATGGGTGTGATGTTCTCCCAGTTTATGGGCGTGACATTCTCAGTGTTTATGGGTGTGACATTTACACTGTTTATGGGTGTGAAATTTTCACTGTTTATGGGTGTGATGTTCTCACTGTTTATGGGTGTGATGTTCACACTGTTTATGAGTGTGACCTCTCACTGTTTATTGGTTCTGACATTCTAACTGATTATCGGTGTGCCTTCTCACTATTTATGAGTGTGACTTCTCACTGTTTATGGGTGTGACATTCTCACTGTTTATGGGTGTGACGTTCTCACTGTTTATGTGTGTGAGGTTCACACTGTTTTTGGGTGTGATGTTCACACAGTTTTTGGGTGTGACATTCAAACTGTTTATGGGTGTGACATTCACACTGTTTATGGGTGTGACGTTCACACTCTTTATGGGTGTGACGTTCTCACTGTTTATCGGTTTAACCGTCTCACTGTTTATGGGTGTGTCATTCACACTGTTTATGGGTTTGACGTTCTCACTGATTATGTTTGTGACTTTCTCGCTACTTATGGGTGTGATGTTCTCCAGTTTATGGGTGTGACATTCTCAGTGTTTATGGGTGTGACATTCACACTGTTGATGGGTGTGACGTTCTCACTGTTTATGGGTGTGATGTTCTCACTGTTTATGGGTGTGATGTTCACACTGTTTATGAGTGTGACCTCTCGCTGTTTATTGGTTCTGACATTCTCACTTATTATCGGTGTGCCTTCTCACTATTTATGGGTGTGACTTCTCACTGTTTATGGGTATGACATTCTCACTGTTTATGGGTTTGACGTTCTCACTGATTATCGGTGTGCCATTCTCACTGTTTATGGGTGTGTCGTTCTCACTGTTTTTGGGTGTGACGTTCTCACTGTTTATGTGTGTGACGTTCTCACTGTTTTTGGTTGTGATGTTCACAGTGTTTTTGGGTGTGATGTTCTCACTGTTTATGGGTGTGATGTACACACTCTTTATGGGTGTGACGTTCTCACTGTTTATTGGTTTAATCGTCTCACTGTTTATGGGTGTGTCGTTCACACTGATTATGGGTTTGACATTCTCACTGTTTGTGGGTGTGACGTTCTCACTGTTTATGGGTGTGACGTTCTCACTGTTTATGGGTTTGACATTCTCACTGTTCTTGGTTGTGACGTTCTCACTGTTTATGGGTGTGACGTTCCCACTGTTTTTGGTTGTGACTTCTCACTGTTTTTGGTTCTGATGCTCTCACTGTTTATGGGTGTGACATTCACGCTTTTTTGTGTGTGATGTTCATACTGTTTGTGCCTGTGATGTTCTCACTGTTTATGGGTGTGTTGTTCACACTGTTCATGGGTGTGATGTTCTCACTCTTTACGGGTGTGACGTTCACACTGTTTTTGGGTGTGACGTTCACACTGTTTATGGGTGTGACTTCTCACTGTTTCTGGGTATGACATTCTCACTGTTTATGGGTTTGACGTTCTCACTGATTATCGGTGTGCCATTCTCACTGTTTATGGGTGTGTCGTTCTCACTGTTTTTGGGTGTGACGTTCTCACTGTTTATGTGTGTGACGTTCTCACTGTTTTTGGTTGTGATGTTCACAGTGTTTTTGGGTGTGATGTTCTCACTGTTTATGGGTGTGATGTACACACTCTTTATAGGTGTGACGTTCTCACTGTTTATTGGTTTAATCGTCTCACTGTTTATGGGTGTGTCGTTCACACTGATTATGGGTTTGACATTCTCACTGTTTGTGGGTGTGACGTTCTCACTGTTTATGGGTGTGACGTTCTCACTGTTTATGGGTTTGACATTCTCACTGTTTGTAGGTGTGACGTTCTCACTGTTTATGGGTTTGACGTTCTCACTGTTCTTGGTTGTGACGTTCTCACTGTTTATGGGTGTGACGTTCCCACTGTTTTTGGTTGTGACTTCTCACTGTTTTTGGTTCTGATGCTCTCACTGTTTATGGGTGTGACATTCACGCTTTTTTGTGTGTGATGTTCATACTGTTTGTGCCTGTGATGTTCTCACTGTTTATGGGTGTGTTGTTCACACTGTTCATGGGAGTGATGTTCTCACTCTTTACGGGTGTGACGTTCACACTGTTTTTGGGTGTGACGTTCACACTGTTTATGGGTGTGACATTCACACTGTTTATGGGTGTGACGTTCACACTCTTTTTGGATGTGATGTTCACACTGTTTTTGGGTGTGAAGTTCACACTCTTTATGGGTGTGACGTTCTCACTGTTTATGTGTGTGATGTTCTCACTGTTAATGGGTGTGATGTTCTCACTGTTTATGTGTGTGATGTTCTCACTGTTTATGGGTGTGATGTTCTTACTGTTTATGGGTGTGACGTTCTCACTGTTTATGGGTGTGATGTTCACACTGTTTATGGATGTGATGTTCACACTTTTTATGGGTGTGTCGTTCTCGCTGTTCATGGGTGTGATGTTCACACTCTTTATGGGTGTGATGTACATACTGTTTTTGGGTTTGATGTTCAGACTGTTTATTGGTGTGATGTTCACACTGTTTATGGGTGTGTCATTCTCACTGTTTATGTGTGTGACGTTCTCACTGTTTATGTGTGTGACGTTCACACTGTTTTTGGGTGTGATGTTCACACTGTTTATGGGTGTGACGTTCTCACTGTTTATGGGTGTGATGTTCTCACTGTTTATGGGTGTGACATTCACACTGTTTATCGGTTTAACCGTCTCACTGTTTATGGGTGTGACGTCATCACTGTTTATGGGTGTGACGTTCTCTCTGTTTATGGTTGTGACTTTCTCACTATTTATGGGTGTGACATTCACACTGTTTATGGGTTTTACGTTCTCACTGATTATCGGTGTGCCCTCTCACTATTTATGTCTGTGACTTCTCACTGTAGATGGGTGTGACTTTCGCACTGTTTATGGGTGTGACGTTCACACTGTTTTTGGGTGTGATGTTCACACTTATTTTGGGTGTGATGTTCTTACTGTTTTTGGGTGTGATGTTCAAACTGTTTATGGGTGTGACGTTCACACTGTTTATGGGTGTGTTGTTCATACTGTTTTTGGATGTGATGTTCACACTGTTTATGGATGTGATGTTCACACTTTTTATGGGTGTGTCGTTCTCACTGTTTATGGGTGTGACGTTCTCACTGTTTATGGGTGTGACGTTCACACTGTTTTTGGGTGTGATGTTCACACTGTTTTTGGGTGTGACGTTCACACTGTTTTTGGGTGTGATGTTCTCACTATTTATGGGTGTGATGTTCACACTGTTATTGAGTGTGACCTCTCACTGTTTATTGGTTCTGACATTCTAACTGATTATCGGTGTGCCTTCTCACTATTTATGAGTGTGCCTTCTCACTGTTTATGGGTGTGACATTCTCACTGTTTATGGGTGTGACGTTCTCACTGTTTATGTGTGTGACGTTCACACTGTTTTTGGGTGTCATGTTCACACAGTTTTTGGGTGTGATGTTCAGACAGTTAATGGGTGTGACATTCACACTGTTTATGGGTGTGACGTTCTCACTGTTTATGTGTGAGACGTTCTCACTGTTTTTGGGTGTGACGTTCACACTGTTTTTGGTTCTGATGTTCTCACTGTTTATGGGGGTGACGTTCACACTGTTTATGAGTGTGACCTCTCACTGTTTATTGGTTCTGACATTCTCACTGATTATCAGTGTGCCTTCTCACTATTTATGGGTGTGACTTTCTCACTGTTTATGGGTGTGGCATTCACACTGTTTATTGGTGTGACGTTCTCTCTGTTTATGTGTGTGACGTTCACACTGTTTATGGGTGTGACGTTCACACTGTTTATGGGTGTGACTTCTCAATTTTTTTGGGTGTGACTTTCTCACTGTTTATGGGTGTGGCATTCACATAGTTTATGGTTGTGACGTTCTCACTGTTTATGGGTGTGACGTTCACCCTGTTTATGGGTGTGATGTTCATACTGTTTATGGGTGTGACTTTCTCACTGTTTATGGGTGTGGCATTCACACTGTTTATGGGTGTGACATTCACACTGTTTATGGGTGTGACATTCACACTGTTTACGGGTGTGACGTTCACACTGTTTATGGGTGTGACATTCACACCGTTTATGGGTGTGACGTTCACTCTCTTTATGGGGGTGACGTTCTCACTCTATGTGTGGTTCATTCTCACTGTTTATGTGTGTGACGTTCACACTGTTTTTGGGTGTGATGTTTACACCGTTTTTGGGTGTGATGTTCTCACTGTTTATGGGTGTGACATTCACACTGTTTATGGGTGTGATGTACATACTCGTTACGGGTGTGATGTTCTCACTGTTTATCGGTTTAACCGTCTCACTGTTTATGGGTGTGACATTCTCACTGCTTATGGGTTTGACGTTCCCACTGATTTTGGTTGTGACTTCTCACTGTTTTTGGTTCTGATGTTCTCACTGTTTATGGGTGTGATGTTCCCACTGTTTAGGGGTGTGACATTCACACTTTTTTGGGTGTGATGTTCATACTGTTTTTGCGAGTGACGTTGACACTGTTTATGGGTGTGATGTTCAGATTTTTAATAGGTGTGACATTCACACTGTTTATGGGTGTGACGTTCTCACTGTTCATGTCTGTGACGTTCACACTGTTTTTGGGTGTGATGTTCACACTGTTTTTGGGTGTGACGTTTACACTGTTTATGGGTGTGACGTTCTCACTGTTCATGTCTGTGACGTTCACACTGTTTTTGGGTGTGATGTTCACACTCTTTTTGGGTGTGACATTCACACTGTTTATGGGTGTGAAGTTCACACTCTTTATGGGTCTGACGTTCTCACTGTTTATGTGTGTGACGTTCACACTGTTTTTCGCTGTGATGTTCGCACTGTTTATGGGTGTGACATTCACACTGTTTATGGGTGTGACGTACATACTCGTTACGGGTGTGATGTTCTCACTGTTTATCGGTTTAACCGTCTCACTGTTTATGGGTGTGACATTCTCACTGCTTATGGGTTTGACGTTCCCACTGATTTTGGTTGTGACTTCTCACTGTTTTTGGTTCTGATGTTCTCACTGTTTATGGGTGTGATGTTCCCACTGTTTAGGGGTGTGACATTCACACTTTTTTGGGTGTGATGTTCATACTGTTTTTGCGAGTGACGTTGACACTGTTTATGGGTGTGATGTTCAGATTTTTAATAGGTGTGACATTCACACTGTTTATGGGTGTGACGTTCTCACTGTTCATGTCTGTGACGTTCACACTGTTTTTGGGTGTGATGTTCACACTGTTTTTGAATGTGACGTTTACACTGTTTATGGGTGTGACATTCTCACTGTTCATGTCTGTGACATTCACACTGTTTTTGGGTGTGATGTTCACACTCTTTTTGGGTGTGACATTCACACTGTTTATGGGTGTGAAGTTCACACTCTTTATGGGTCTGACGTTCTCACTGTTTATGTGTGTGACGTTCACACTGTTTTTCGCTGTGATGTTCGCACTGTTTTTGGGTGTGACGTTCACACTGTTTTTGGGTGTGACGTTCACACTGTTTATGGGTGTGACATTCACACTGTTTATGGGTGTGACGTTCTCACTGTTTATCGATTTAACCGTCTCACTGTTTATGGGTGTGTCGTTCACACTGTTTATGGGTTTGACATTCTCACTGTTTTTGGTTCTGATGTTCTCACTGTTTATGGGTGCGATGTTCCCACTGTTTATGGGTGTGACATTCACCCTTTTTTGGGTGTGATGTTCATACTGTTTTTGCGAGTGACGTTGGCACTGTTTATGGGTGTGATGTTCAGAATTTTAGTGGGTGTGACATTCACACTATTTATCGGTGTGACATTCTCACTGTTCATGTCTGTGACGTTCACACTGTTTTTGAGTGTGATGTTCACACTGTTTTTGGGTGTGACGTTCACACTGTTTATGGGTGTGACATTCTCACTGTTCATATCTGTGACGTTCACACTGTTTTTGGATGTGATGTTCACACTGTTTTTGGGTGTGACATTCACACTGTTTATGCGTGTGAAGTTCACACTCTTTATGGGTGTGGCGTTCTCACTGTTTATGGGTGTGACGTTCTCACTGTTTATGGGTGTGTCGTTCTCACTGTTTATGGGTGTGACATTCACACTGTTTATGGGTGTGACGTTCTCACTGTTTATTGGTTTAACCGTCGCACTGTTTATGGGTGTGTCGTTCACACTGATTATGGGTTTGACATTCTCACTGTTTATGGTGTGATGTTCTCACTGTTCATGGTTGTGACATTCTCACTGTTTATGGGTGTTACCTTCCCACTGTTTTTGGTTGTGACTTCTCACTGTTTTTGGTTCTGATGTTCTCACTGTTTATGGGTGTGACATTCACACTTTTTTGGGTCTGATGTTCATACTGTTTATGGGTGTGATGTTCAGACAGTTAATGGGTGTGACATTCACACTGTTTATGGGGGTGACGTTCACATTGTTTATGAGTGTGACCTCTCACTGTTTATTGGTTCTGACATTCTCACTGATTATCAGTGTGCCTTCTCACTATTTATGGGTGTGACTTTCTCACTGTTTATTGGTGTGACGTTCTCACTGTTTATGGGTGTGATGTTCACACTGTTTATGGATGTGATGTTCACACTGTTTATGGGTGTGACGTACTCTCTGTTTATGGGTGTGACGTTCACACTGTTTACGGGTGTGACGTTCACACTGTTTATGGGTGTGCCATTCAGACTGTTTATGGGTGTGACGTTCACACTGTTTATGGGTGTGACGTTCACACTGTTTACGGGTGTGACGTTCACACTGTTTATCGGTGTGACTTCTCACTCTTTATGGGTGTTGCTTTCTCACTGTTTATGGGGGTGGCATTCACACTGTTTATGGTTGGGACGTTCACACTGTTTATGGGTGTGACGTTCACACTGTTTATGGGTGTGATGTTCATACTGTTTATAGGTGTGACGTTCACACTGTTTATGGGTGTGACATTCACACCGTTTATGGGTGTGACGTTCACTCTCTTTATGGGGGTGACGTTCTCACTGTTTATGTGTGTGACGTTCACACTGTTTTTGGGTGTGATGTTTACACCATTTTTGGGTGTGATGTTCTCACTGTTTATGGGTGTGACATTCACACTGTTTATGGGTGTGACGTACATACTCGTTACGGGTGTGATGTTCTCACTGTTTATCGGTTTAACCGTCTCACTGTTTATGGGTGTGACATTCTCACTGCTTATGGGTTTGACGTTCCCACTGATTTTGGTTGTGACTTCTCACTGTTTTTGGTTCTGATGTTCTCACTGTTTATGGGTGTGATGTTCCCACTGTTTAGGGGTGTGACATTCACACTTTTTTGGGTGTGATGTTCATACTGTTTTTGCGAGTGACGTTGACACTGTTTATGGGTGTGATGTTCAGATTTTTAATAGGTGTGACATTCACACTGTTTATGGGTGTGACGTTCTCACTGTTCATGTCTGTGACGTTCACACTGTTTTTGGGTGTGATGTTCACACTGTTTTTGGGTGTGACGTTTACACTGTTTATGGGTGTGACGTTCTCACTGTTCATGTCTGTGACGTTCACACTGTTTTTGGGTGTGATGTTCACACTCTTTTTGGGTGTGACATTCACACTGTTTATGGGTGTGAAGTTCACACTCTTTATGGGTCTGACGTTCTCACTGTTTATGTGTGTGACGTTCACACTGTTTTTCGCTGTGATGTTCGCACTGTTTATGGGTGTGACATTCACACTGTTTATGGGTGTGACGTACATACTCGTTACGGGTGTGATGTTCTCACTGTTTATCGGTTTAACCGTCTCACTGTTTATGGGTGTGACATTCTCACTGCTTATGGGTTTGACGTTCCCACTGATTTTGGTTGTGACTTCTCACTGTTTTTGGTTCTGATGTTCTCACTGTTTATGGGTGTGATGTTCCCACTGTTTAGGGGTGTGACATTCACACTTTTTTGGGTGTGATGTTCATACTGTTTTTGCGAGTGACGTTGACACTGTTTATGGGTGTGATGTTCAGATTTTTAATAGGTGTGACATTCACACTGTTTATGGGTGTGACGTTCTCACTGTTCATGTCTGTGACGTTCACACTGTTTTTGGGTGTGATGTTCACACTGTTTTTGAATGTGACGTTTACACTGTTTATGGGTGTGACATTCTCACTGTTCATGTCTGTGACATTCGCACTGTTTTTGGGTGTGATGTTCACACTCTTTTTGGGTGTGACATTCACACTGTTTATGGGTGTGAAGTTCACACTCTTTATGGGTCTGACGTTCTCACTGTTTATGTGTGTGACGTTCACACTGTTTTTCGCTGTGATGTTCGCACTGTTTTTGGGTGTGACGTTCACACTGTTTTTGGGTGTGACGTTCACACTGTTTATGGGTGTGACATTCACACTGTTTATGGGTGTGACGTTCTCACTGTTTATCGATTTAACCGTCTCACTGTTTATGGGTGTGTCGTTCACACTGTTTATGGGTTTGACATTCTCACTGTTTTTGGTTCTGATGTTCTCACTGTTTATGGGTGCGATGTTCCCACTGTTTATGGGTGTGACATTCACCCTTTTTTGGGTGTGATGTTCATACTGTTTTTGCGAGTGACGTTGGCACTGTTTATGGGTGTGATGTTCAGAATTTTAGTGGGTGTGACATTCACACTATTTATCGGTGTGACATTCTCACTGTTCATGTCTGTGACGTTCACACTGTTTTTGAGTGTGATGTTCACACTGTTTTTGGGTGTGACGTTCACACTGTTTATGGGTGTGACATTCTCACTG
This sequence comes from Isurus oxyrinchus, assembly GCA_026770705.1. Lineage (NCBI taxonomy): Eukaryota > Metazoa > Chordata > Chondrichthyes > Lamniformes > Lamnidae > Isurus > Isurus oxyrinchus. The sequence continues at coordinate 798,379 of JANJGN010000013.1, read as the reverse complement.
TTCATATCTGTGACGTTCACACTGTTTTTGGATGTGATGTTCACACTGTTTTTGGGTGTGACATTCACACTGTTTATGCGTGTGAAGTTCACTCTTTATGGGTGTGGCGTTCTCACTGTTTATGGGTGTGACGTTCTCACTGTTTATGGGTGTGTCGTTCTCACTGTTTATGGGTGTGACATTCACACTGTTTATGGGTGTGACGTTCTCACTGTTTATTGGTTTAACCGTCGCACTGTTTATGGGTGTGTCGTTCACACTGATTATGGGTTTGACATTCTCACTGTTTATGGTGTGATGTTCTCACTGTTCATGGTTGTGACATTCTCACTGTTTATGGGTGTTACCTTCCCACTGTTTTTGGTTGTGACTTCTCACTGTTTTTGGTTCTGATGTTCTCACTGTTTATGGGTGTGACATTCACACTTTTTTGGGTCTGATGTTCATACTGTTTATGGGTGTGATGTTCAGACAGTTAATGGGTGTGACATTCACACTGTTTATGGGGGTGACGTTCACATTGTTTATGAGTGTGACCTCTCACTGTTTATTGGTTCTGACATTCTCACTGATTATCAGTGTGCCTTCTCACTATTTATGGGTGTGACTTTCTCACTGTTTATTGGTGTGACGTTCTCACTGTTTATGGGTGTGATGTTCACACTGTTTATGGATGTGATGTTCACACTGTTTATGGGTGTGACGTACTCTCTGTTTATGTGTGTGACGTTCACACTGTTTTTGGGTGTGATGTTTACACCATTTTTGGGTGTGATGTTCTCACTGTTTATGGGTGTGACATTCACACTGTTTATGGGTGTGACGTACATACTCGTTACGGGTGTGATGTTCTCACTGTTTATCGGTTTAACCGTCTCACTGTTTATGGGTGTGACATTCTCACTGCTTATGGGTTTGACGTTCCCACTGATTTTGGTTGTGACTTCTCACTGTTTTTGGTTCTGATGTTCTCACTGTTTATGGGTGTGATGTTCCCACTGTTTAGGGGTGTGACATTCACACTTTTTTGGGTGTGATGTTCATACTGTTTTTGCGAGTGACGTTGACACTGTTTATGGGTGTGATGTTCAGATTTTTAATAGGTGTGACATTCACACTGTTTATGGGTGTGACGTTCTCACTGTTCATGTCTGTGACGTTCACACTGTTTTTGGGTGTGATGTTCACACTGTTTTTGGGTGTGACGTTTACACTGTTTATGGGTGTGACGTTCTCACTGTTCATGTCTGTGACGTTCACACTGTTTTTGGGTGTGATGTTCACACTCTTTTTGGGTGTGACATTCACACTGTTTATGGGTGTGAAGTTCACACTCTTTATGGGTCTGACGTTCTCACTGTTTATGTGTGTGACGTTCACACTGTTTTTCGCTGTGATGTTCGCACTGTTTATGGGTGTGACATTCACACTGTTTATGGGTGTGACGTACATACTCGTTACGGGTGTGATGTTCTCACTGTTTATCGGTTTAACCGTCTCACTGTTTATGGGTGTGACATTCTCACTGCTTATGGGTTTGACGTTCCCACTGATTTTGGTTGTGACTTCTCACTGTTTTTGGTTCTGATGTTCTCACTGTTTATGGGTGTGATGTTCCCACTGTTTAGGGGTGTGACATTCACACTTTTTTGGGTGTGATGTTCATACTGTTTTTGCGAGTGACGTTGACACTGTTTATGGGTGTGATGTTCAGATTTTTAATAGGTGTGACATTCACACTGTTTATGGGTGTGACGTTCTCACTGTTCATGTCTGTGACGTTCACACTGTTTTTGGGTGTGATGTTCACACTGTTTTTGAATGTGACGTTTACACTGTTTATGGGTGTGACATTCTCACTGTTCATGTCTGTGACATTCACACTGTTTTTGGGTGTGATGTTCACACTCTTTTTGGGTGTGACATTCACACTGTTTATGGGTGTGAAGTTCACACTCTTTATGGGTCTGACGTTCTCACTGTTTATGTGTGTGACGTTCACACTGTTTTTCGCTGTGATGTTCGCACTGTTTTTGGGTGTGACGTTCACACTGTTTTTGGGTGTGACGTTCACACTGTTTATGGGTGTGACATTCACACTGTTTATGGGTGTGACGTTCTCACTGTTTATCGATTTAACCGTCTCACTGTTTATGGGTGTGTCGTTCACACTGTTTATGGGTTTGACATTCTCACTGTTTTTGGTTCTGATGTTCTCACTGTTTATGGGTGCGATGTTCCCACTGTTTATGGGTGTGACATTCACCCTTTTTTGGGTGTGATGTTCATACTGTTTTTGCGAGTGACGTTGGCACTGTTTATGGGTGTGATGTTCAGAATTTTAGTGGGTGTGACATTCACACTATTTATCGGTGTGACATTCTCACTGTTCATGTCTGTGACGTTCACACTGTTTTTGAGTGTGATGTTCACACTGTTTTTGGGTGTGACGTTCACACTGTTTATGGGTGTGACATTCTCACTGTTCATATCTGTGACGTTCACACTGTTTTTGGATGTGATGTTCACACTGTTTTTGGGTGTGACATTCACACTGTTTATGCGTGTGAAGTTCACACTCTTTATGGGTGTGGCGTTCTCACTGTTTATGGGTGTGACGTTCTCACTGTTTATGGGTGTGTCGTTCTCACTGTTTATGGGTGTGACATTCACACTGTTTATGGGTGTGACGTTCTCACTGTTTATTGGTTTAACCGTCGCACTGTTTATGGGTGTGTCGTTCACACTGATTATGGGTTTGACATTCTCACTGTTTATGGTGTGATGTTCTCACTGTTCATGGTTGTGACATTCTCACTGTTTATGGGTGTTACCTTCCCACTGTTTTTGGTTGTGACTTCTCACTGTTTTTGGTTCTGATGTTCTCACTGTTTATGGGTGTGACATTCACACTTTTTTGGGTCTGATGTTCATACTGTTTATGGGTGTGATGTTCAGACAGTTAATGGGTGTGACATTCACACTGTTTATGGGGGTGACGTTCACATTGTTTATGAGTGTGACCTCTCACTGTTTATTGGTTCTGACATTCTCACTGATTATCAGTGTGCCTTCTCACTATTTATGGGTGTGACTTTCTCACTGTTTATTGGTGTGACGTTCTCACTGTTTATGGGTGTGATGTTCACACTGTTTATGGATGTGATGTTCACACTGTTTATGGGTGTGACGTACTCTCTGTTTATGGGTGTGACGTTCACACTGTTTACGGGTGTGACGTTCACACTGTTTATGGGTGTGCCATTCAGACTGTTTATGGGTGTGACGTTCACACTGTTTATGGGTGTGACGTTCACACTGTTTACGGGTGTGACGTTCACACTGTTTATCGGTGTGACTTCTCACTCTTTATGGGTGTTGCTTTCTCACTGTTTATGGGGGTGGCATTCACACTGTTTATGGTTGGGACGTTCACACTGTTTATGGGTGTGACGTTCACACTGTTTATGGGTGTGATGTTCATACTGTTTATAGGTGTGACGTTCACACTGTTTATGGGTGTGACATTCACACCGTTTATGGGTGTGACGTTCACTCTCTTTATGGGGGTGACGTTCTCACTGTTTATGTGTGTGACGTTCACACTGTTTTTGGGTGTGATGTTTACACCATTTTTGGGTGTGATGTTCTCACTGTTTATGGGTGTGACATTCACACTGTTTATGGGTGTGACGTACATACTCGTTACGGGTGTGATGTTCTCACTGTTTATCGGTTTAACCGTCTCACTGTTTATGGGTGTGACATTCTCACTGCTTATGGGTTTGACGTTCCCACTGATTTTGGTTGTGACTTCTCACTGTTTTTGGTTCTGATGTTCTCACTGTTTATGGGTGTGATGTTCCCACTGTTTAGGGGTGTGACATTCACACTTTTTTGGGTGTGATGTTCATACTGTTTTTGCGAGTGACGTTGACACTGTTTATGGGTGTGATGTTCAGATTTTTAATAGGTGTGACATTCACACTGTTTATGGGTGTGACGTTCTCACTGTTCATGTCTGTGACGTTCACACTGTTTTTGGGTGTGATGTTCACACTGTTTTTGGGTGTGACGTTTACACTGTTTATGGGTGTGACGTTCTCACTGTTCATGTCTGTGACGTTCACACTGTTTTTGGGTGTGATGTTCACACTCTTTTTGGGTGTGACATTCACACTGTTTATGGGTGTGAAGTTCACACTCTTTATGGGTCTGACGTTCTCACTGTTTATGTGTGTGACGTTCACACTGTTTTTCGCTGTGATGTTCGCACTGTTTATGGGTGTGACATTCACACTGTTTATGGGTGTGACGTACATACTCGTTACGGGTGTGATGTTCTCACTGTTTATCGGTTTAACCGTCTCACTGTTTATGGGTGTGACATTCTCACTGCTTATGGGTTTGACGTTCCCACTGATTTTGGTTGTGACTTCTCACTGTTTTTGGTTCTGATGTTCTCACTGTTTATGGGTGTGATGTTCCCACTGTTTAGGGGTGTGACATTCACACTTTTTTGGGTGTGATGTTCATACTGTTTTTGCGAGTGACGTTGACACTGTTTATGGGTGTGATGTTCAGATTTTTAATAGGTGTGACATTCACACTGTTTATGGGTGTGACGTTCTCACTGTTCATGTCTGTGACGTTCACACTGTTTTTGGGTGTGATGTTCACACTGTTTTTGAATGTGACGTTTACACTGTTTATGGGTGTGACATTCTCACTGTTCATGTCTGTGACATTCGCACTGTTTTTGGGTGTGATGTTCACACTCTTTTTGGGTGTGACATTCACACTGTTTATGGGTGTGAAGTTCACACTCTTTATGGGTCTGACGTTCTCACTGTTTATGTGTGTGACGTTCACACTGTTTTTCGCTGTGATGTTCGCACTGTTTTTGGGTGTGACGTTCACACTGTTTTTGGGTGTGATGTTCACACTGTTTATGGGTGTGACATTCACACTGTTTATGGGTGTGACGTTCTCACTGTTTATCGATTTAACCGTCTCACTGTTTATGGGTGTGTCGTTCACACTGTTTATGGGTTTGACATTCTCACTGTTTTTGGTTCTGATGTTCTCACTGTTTATGGGTGCGATGTTCCCACTGTTTATGGGTGTGACATTCACCCTTTTTTGGGTGTGATGTTCATACTGTTTTTGCGAGTGACGTTGGCACTGTTTATGGGTGTGATGTTCAGAATTTTAGTGGGTGTGACATTCACACTATTTATCGGTGTGACATTCTCACTGTTCATGTCTGTGACGTTCACACTGTTTTTGAGTGTGATGTTCACACTGTTTTTGGGTGTGACGTTCACACTGTTTATGGGTGTGACATTCTCACTGTTCATATCTGTGACGTTCACACTGTTTTTGGATGTGATGTTCACACTGTTTTTGGGTGTGACATTCACACTGTTTATGCGTGTGAAGTTCACTCTTTATGGGTGTGGCGTTCTCACTGTTTATGGGTGTGACGTTCTCACTGTTTATGGGTGTGTCGTTCTCACTGTTTATGGGTGTGACATTCACACTGTTTATGGGTGTGACGTTCTCACTGTTTATTGGTTTAACCGTCGCACTGTTTATGGGTGTGTCGTTCACACTGATTATGGGTTTGACATTCTCACTGTTTATGGTGTGATGTTCTCACTGTTCATGGTTGTGACATTCTCACTGTTTATGGGTGTTACCTTCCCACTGTTTTTGGTTGTGACTTCTCACTGTTTTTGGTTCTGATGTTCTCACTGTTTATGGGTGTGACATTCACACTTTTTTGGGTCTGATGTTCATACTGTTTATGGGTGTGATGTTCAGACAGTTAATGGGTGTGACATTCACACTGTTTATGGGGGTGACGTTCACATTGTTTATGAGTGTGACCTCTCACTGTTTATTGGTTCTGACATTCTCACTGATTATCAGTGTGCCTTCTCACTATTTATGGGTGTGACTTTCTCACTGTTTATTGGTGTGACGTTCTCACTGTTTATGGGTGTGATGTTCACACTGTTTATGGATGTGATGTTCACACTGTTTATGGGTGTGACGTACTCTCTGTTTATGGGTGTGACGTTCACACTGTTTACGGGTGTGACGTTCACACTGTTTATGGGTGTGCCATTCAGACTGTTTATGGGTGTGACGTTCACACTGTTTATGGGTGTGACGTTCACACTGTTTACGGGTGTGACGTTCACACTGTTTATCGGTGTGACTTCTCACTCTTTATGGGTGTTGCTTTCTCACTGTTTATGGGGGTGGCATTCACACTGTTTATGGTTGGGACGTTCACACTGTTTATGGGTGTGACGTTCACACTGTTTATGGGTGTGATGTTCATACTGTTTATAGGTGTGACGTTCACACTGTTTATGGGTGTGACATTCACACCGTTTATGGGTGTGACGTTCACTCTCTTTATGGGGGTGACGTTCTCACTGTTTATGTGTGTGACGTTCACACTGTTTTTGGGTGTGATGTTTACACCATTTTTGGGTGTGATGTTCTCACTGTTTATGGGTGTGACATTCACACTGTTTATGGGTGTGACGTACATACTCGTTACGGGTGTGATGTTCTCACTGTTTATCGGTTTAACCGTCTCACTGTTTATGGGTGTGACATTCTCACTGCTTATGGGTTTGACGTTCCCACTGATTTTGGTTGTGACTTCTCACTGTTTTTGGTTCTGATGTTCTCACTGTTTATGGGTGTGATGTTCCCACTGTTTAGGGGTGTGACATTCACACTTTTTTGGGTGTGATGTTCATACTGTTTTTGCGAGTGACGTTGACACTGTTTATGGGTGTGATGTTCAGATTTTTAATAGGTGTGACATTCACACTGTTTATGGGTGTGACGTTCTCACTGTTCATGTCTGTGACGTTCACACTGTTTTTGGGTGTGATGTTCACACTGTTTTTGGGTGTGACGTTTACACTGTTTATGGGTGTGACGTTCTCACTGTTCATGTCTGTGACGTTCACACTGTTTTTGGGTGTGATGTTCACACTCTTTTTGGGTGTGACATTCACACTGTTTATGGGTGTGAAGTTCACACTCTTTATGGGTCTGACGTTCTCACTGTTTATGTGTGTGACGTTCACACTGTTTTTCGCTGTGATGTTCGCACTGTTTTTGGGTGTGACGTTCACACTGTTTTTGGGTGTGACGTTCACACTGTATATGGGTGTGACATTCACACTGTTTATGGGTGTGACGTTCACACTCTTTTTGGATGTGATGTTCACACTGTTTTTGGGTGTGAAGTTCACAGTCTTTATGGGTTTGATGTTCTCACTGTTTATGTGTGTGATGTTCTCACTGTTAATGGGTGTGATGTTCTCACTGTTTATGTGTGTGATGTTCTCACTGTTTCTGGGTGTGATGTTCTCACTGTTTATGGGTGTGACGTTCTCACTGTTTATTGGTGTTATGTTCTCACTGTTTAGGTATGTAATGTTCTCACTGTTTATGGGTGTGACGTTCTCACTGTTTATGGGTATGATGTTCATACTGTTTTTGGGTGTGATGTTCACACTGTTTATGGATGTGATGTTCACACTTTTTATGGGTGTGTCGTTCTCACTGTTTATGGGTGTGATGTTCACACTGTTTATGGGTGTGATGTTCTCACTGTTTATGCGTGTGACGTTCGCACTGTTTTTGGGTGTGAAATTCTCACTGTTTATCGATGTGACGTTCTCACGGTTGATGGGTGTGATGTTCACACTGTTTATGAGTTTGACCTCTCACTGTTAAATGGTTCTGACATTCTCACTGATTATCGGTGTGCCTTCTCAGTGTTTATGGATGTGGCATTCACACTGTTTATTGGTGTTACGTTCTCACTGTTTATGGGTGTGATGTTCTCCCAGTTTATGGGTCTCACGTTCTCACTGTTTATGGGTGTGATGTTCACACTGTTTATGGATGTGATGTTCACACTGTTTATGGGTGCGACATTCTCACTGTTAATGGGTATGATATTCTCACTGTTTATGGGATTGACTTTCTCACTGTTTATGGTTGTAACGTTCTCACTATTTATGGGTGTGACATTCTCAATGTTTATGGGTGTGACGTTCTCACTGTTTATGGGGGTGACGTTCACACTGTTTATGAGTGTGATCTCTCATTGTTTATTGGTTCTGACATTCTCACTGATTATCGGTGTGCCTTCTCACTATTTATGGGTGTGACTTCTCACTGTTAATGGGTGTGATGTTCACACTGTTTATGGGTGTGACTTTCTCACTGTTTATGGGTGTGGTATTCACACTGTTTATGGGTGTGATGTTATCACTGTTTATGGGTGTGACGTTCACACTGTTTTTGGGTGTGATGTTCATACTGTTTAGGTATGTAATGTTCTCACTGTTTATGGGTGTGACGTTCTCACTGTTTATGGGTATGATGTTCATACTGTTTTTGGGTGTGATGTTCACACTGTTTATGGATGTGATGTTCACACTTTTTATGGGTGTGTCGTTCTCACTGTTTATGGGTGTGATGTTCACACTGTTTATGGGTGTGATGTTCTCACTGTTTATGCGTGTGACGTTCACACTGTTTATGAGTGTGATCTCTCATTGTTTATTGGTTCTGACATTCTCACTGATTATCGGTGTGCCTTCTCACTATTTATGGGTGTGACTTCTCACTGTTAATGGGTGTGATGTTCACACTGTTTATGGGTGTGACTTTCTCACTGTTTATGGGTGTGGTATTCACACTGTTTATGGGTGTGATGTTATCACTGTTTATGGGTGTGACGTTCACACTGTTTTTGGGTGTGATGTTCATACTGTTTTTGGGTGTGATGTTCACACTGTTTTTGGATGTGATGTTCAGACTGTTTATGGGTGTGTCGTTCTCACTGTTTATGTGTGTGACGTTCACACTGTTTATGGGTGTGACATTCACACTGTTTTTGGGTGTGATGTTCACTCTCTTTATGGGTGTGACGTTCTCACTGTTTATGGCTCTGTCGTTGTCACTGTTTATGTGTGTGACGTTCACACTGTTTTTGGGTGTGATGTTTACACTGTTTATGTGTGTGATGTTCTCACTGTTTATGGGTGTGACATTCACTCTGTTTATGGGTGTGACGTTCTCACTGTTTATCGGTTTAACCATCTCACTGTTTATGGGTGTGTCGTTCACACTGTTTATGGGTTTGACGTTCTCACTGTTTATGGGTGTGACGTTCCCACTGATTTTGGTTGTGACTTCTCACTATTTTTGGTTCTGATGTTCTCACTCTTTATGGGTGTGACATTCACACTGTTTATCGGTTTAACCGTCTCACTGTTTATGGGTGTGACGTCATCACTGTTTATAGGTGTGATGTTCTCACTGTTTATGGTTGTGACTTTCTCACTATTTATGGGTGTGACATTCACACTGTTTATGTGTTTGACGTTCTCACTGATTATCGGTGTGCCCTCTCACTATTTATGTCTGTGACTTCTCACTGTATATGGGTGTGACTTTCGCACTGTTTATGGGTGTGACGTTCACACTGTTTTTGGGTGTGATGTTCACACTTATTTTGGGTGTGATGTTCATACTGTTTTTGGGTGTGATGTTCACACTGTTTATGGGTGTGACGTTCACACTGTTTATGGGTGTGTTGTTCATACTGTTTTTGGATGTGATGTTCACACTGTTTATGGATGTGATGTTCACACTTTTTATGGGTGTGTCGTTCTCACTGTTTATGGGTGTGACGTTCTCACTGTTTATGGGTGTGACGTTCACACTGTTTTTGGATGTGATGTTCACACTGTTTTTGGGTGTGACGTTCACACTGTTTTTGGGTGTGACGTTTTCACTGTTTATGGGTGTGACATTCACACTGTTTATGGTTGTGACTTTCTCACTATTTATGGGTGTGATGTTCTCCCAGTTTATGGGCGTGACATTCTCAGTGTTTATGGGTGTGACATTTACACTGTTTATGGGTGTGAAATTTTCACTGTTTATGGGTGTGATGTTCTCACTGTTTATGGGTGTGATGTTCACACTGTTTATGAGTGTGACCTCTCACTGTTTATTGGTTCTGACATTCTAACTGATTATCGGTGTGCCTTCTCACTATTTATGAGTGTGACTTCTCACTGTTTATGGGTGTGACATTCTCACTGTTTATGGGTGTGACGTTCTCACTGTTTATGTGTGTGAGGTTCACACTGTTTTTGGGTGTGATGTTCACACAGTTTTTGGGTGTGACATTCAAACTGTTTATGGGTGTGACATTCACACTGTTTATGGGTGTGACGTTCACACTCTTTATGGGTGTGACGTTCTCACTGTTTATCGGTTTAACCGTCTCACTGTTTATGGGTGTGTCATTCACACTGTTTATGGGTTTGACGTTCTCACTGATTATGTTTGTGACTTTCTCGCTACTTATGGGTGTGATGTTCTCCAGTTTATGGGTGTGACATTCTCAGTGTTTATGGGTGTGACATTCACACTGTTGATGGGTGTGACGTTCTCACTGTTTATGGGTGTGATGTTCTCACTGTTTATGGGTGTGATGTTCACACTGTTTATGAGTGTGACCTCTCGCTGTTTATTGGTTCTGACATTCTCACTTATTATCGGTGTGCCTTCTCACTATTTATGGGTGTGACTTCTCACTGTTTATGGGTATGACATTCTCACTGTTTATGGGTTTGACGTTCTCACTGATTATCGGTGTGCCATTCTCACTGTTTATGGGTGTGTCGTTCTCACTGTTTTTGGGTGTGACGTTCTCACTGTTTATGTGTGTGACGTTCTCACTGTTTTTGGTTGTGATGTTCACAGTGTTTTTGGGTGTGATGTTCTCACTGTTTATGGGTGTGATGTACACACTCTTTATGGGTGTGACGTTCTCACTGTTTATTGGTTTAATCGTCTCACTGTTTATGGGTGTGTCGTTCACACTGATTATGGGTTTGACATTCTCACTGTTTGTGGGTGTGACGTTCTCACTGTTTATGGGTGTGACGTTCTCACTGTTTATGGGTTTGACATTCTCACTGTTCTTGGTTGTGACGTTCTCACTGTTTATGGGTGTGACGTTCCCACTGTTTTTGGTTGTGACTTCTCACTGTTTTTGGTTCTGATGCTCTCACTGTTTATGGGTGTGACATTCACGCTTTTTTGTGTGTGATGTTCATACTGTTTGTGCCTGTGATGTTCTCACTGTTTATGGGTGTGTTGTTCACACTGTTCATGGGTGTGATGTTCTCACTCTTTACGGGTGTGACGTTCACACTGTTTTTGGGTGTGACGTTCACACTGTTTATGGGTGTGACTTCTCACTGTTTCTGGGTATGACATTCTCACTGTTTATGGGTTTGACGTTCTCACTGATTATCGGTGTGCCATTCTCACTGTTTATGGGTGTGTCGTTCTCACTGTTTTTGGGTGTGACGTTCTCACTGTTTATGTGTGTGACGTTCTCACTGTTTTTGGTTGTGATGTTCACAGTGTTTTTGGGTGTGATGTTCTCACTGTTTATGGGTGTGATGTACACACTCTTTATAGGTGTGACGTTCTCACTGTTTATTGGTTTAATCGTCTCACTGTTTATGGGTGTGTCGTTCACACTGATTATGGGTTTGACATTCTCACTGTTTGTGGGTGTGACGTTCTCACTGTTTATGGGTGTGACGTTCTCACTGTTTATGGGTTTGACATTCTCACTGTTTGTAGGTGTGACGTTCTCACTGTTTATGGGTTTGACGTTCTCACTGTTCTTGGTTGTGACGTTCTCACTGTTTATGGGTGTGACGTTCCCACTGTTTTTGGTTGTGACTTCTCACTGTTTTTGGTTCTGATGCTCTCACTGTTTATGGGTGTGACATTCACGCTTTTTTGTGTGTGATGTTCATACTGTTTGTGCCTGTGATGTTCTCACTGTTTATGGGTGTGTTGTTCACACTGTTCATGGGAGTGATGTTCTCACTCTTTACGGGTGTGACGTTCACACTGTTTTTGGGTGTGACGTTCACACTGTTTATGGGTGTGACATTCACACTGTTTATGGGTGTGACGTTCACACTCTTTTTGGATGTGATGTTCACACTGTTTTTGGGTGTGAAGTTCACACTCTTTATGGGTGTGACGTTCTCACTGTTTATGTGTGTGATGTTCTCACTGTTAATGGGTGTGATGTTCTCACTGTTTATGTGTGTGATGTTCTCACTGTTTATGGGTGTGATGTTCTCACTGTTTATGGGTGTGACGTTCTCACTGTTTATGGGTGTGATGTTCACACTGTTTATGGATGTGATGTTCACACTTTTTATGGGTGTGTTGTTCTCGCTGTTCATGGGTGTGATGTTCACACTCTTTATGGGTGTGATGTACATACTGTTTTTGGGTTTGATGTTCAGACTGTTTATTGGTGTGATGTTCACACTGTTTATGGGTGTGTCATTCTCACTGTTTATGTGTGTGACGTTCTCACTGTTTATGGGTGTGATGTTCACACTGTTTATGAGTGTGATCTCTCACTGTTTATTGGTTCTGACATTCTAACTGATTATCGGTGTGCCTTCTCACTATTTATGAGTGTGCCTTCTCACTGTTTATGGGTGTGACATTCTCACTGTTTATGGGTGTGACGTTCTCACTGTTTATGTGTGTGACGTTCACACTGTTTTTGGGTGTGATGTTCACACAGTTTTTGGGTGTGACATTCAAACTGTTTATGGGTGTGACATTCACACTGTTTATGGGTGTGACGTTCACACTCTTTATGGGTGTGACGTTCTCACTGTTTATCGGTTTAACCGTCTCACTGTTTATGGTTTTGTCATTCTCATTATTTATGGGTGATGTTCTCACTGTTCATGTGTGTGACATTCTCATTGTTTATGGGTGTGAAATTCTCACTGTTTATCGGTGTGACGTTCTCACTGTTTATGGGTGTGACGTTCACACTGTTTTTGGTGTGATGTTAACACTGTTTATGGGTGTGACCTCTCACTGTTTATTGGTTCTGACATTCTTACTGATTATCGGTGTGCCTTCTCACTATTTATGGGTGTGACTTCTCACTATTTATGGGGGTGGCATTCACACTGTTTATGGGTGTGACGTTCACACTGTTTATGGGTGTGACGTTCTCACTGTTTCTGGGGGTGACGTTCACGCTGTTTATGAGTGTGATCTCTCACTGTTTATTGGTTCTGACATTCTCACTGATTATCGGTGTGCCTTCTCACTATTTATGGGTGTGACTTCTCACTGTTTCTGGGTGTGACTTTCTCAATGTTTATGGGTGTGGCATTCACACTGTTTATGGGTGTGACGTTCTCACTGTTTATGGGTGTGACATTCACACTATTTTGGGTGTCATGTTCATACTGTTTTTGGGTGTGATGTTCACACTGTTTTTGGATGTGATGTTCAGACTGTTTATGGGTGTGTCATTCACACTGTTTATGGGTGTGACATTCTCACTGTTTATCTGTTTAACCGTCTCACTGTTTATGGGTGTGACGTTCTCACTGTTTATGGGTGTGACGTTCTCACTGTTTAAGTGTGTGACATTCACACTGTTTATGGGTGTGACGTACACACTCTGTATGGGTGTGACGGACTCATTGTTTATTGGTTTAACCGTTTCACTGTTTATGGGTGTGTCGTTCACACAGTTTATGGGTTTGACATTCTCACTGTTTATGGGTTTGACGTTCTCACTATTTATGTTTGTGACATTCTCACTGTTTATCGGTGTGACGTTCTCACTGTTCTTGGTTGTGACGATCTCACTGTTTATGGGTGTGGCGTTACCATTGATTTTGGTTGTGACTTCTTACTGTTTTTGGTTCTGATGTTCTCACTGTTTATGGGCGTGATGTTCCCATTGTTTATGGGTGTGACATTCACATTTTTTTGGGTGTGATGTTCATACTGTTTTTGCGAGTGATGTTGACACTTTTTATGTGTGTGACATTCTCACTGTTTATGTGTGTCACGTTCACACTGTTTTTGGGTGTGATGTTCACACTGTTTTTGGGTGTGATGTTCACACTGTTTTTGGGTGTGATATTCACACTGTTTATGGGTGTGACATTCACACTGTTTATGGGTGTGAAGTTCACACTCTTTATGGGTGTGACGTTCTCACTGTTTATGGGTGTGACTTCTCACTGTTTATTGGTGTGACTTGCTCACTGTTTATGGGTGTTTCATTCACACTGTTTTTGGGTGTGATGTTCACACTGTTTATGGGTGCGATGTTCATACTGTTTTTGGGTGTGATGTTCACACTGTTTATGGATGTGATGTTCACACTGTTTATGGGTGTGTCGTTCTGACTGTTTATGGCTGTGACCTTCTCACTGTTTATGTATGTGACGTTCGCACTGTTTTTGGGTGTGATGTTCACACTGTTTTGGGATGTGATGTTCAGACTGTTTATGGGTTTGTCGTTCTCACTGTTTATGGGTGTGACATTCACACTGTTTATGGGTGTGATGTTCTCACTTTTTATGGGTGTGATGTTCCCACTGTTTATGGGTGTGACGTTCTCACTGTTTATGGGTGTGACATTCACACTGTTTATGGGTGTGACGTTCTCACTGTTTATGGGTGTGACATTCACACTATTTTGGGTGTCATGTTCATACTGTTTTTGGGTGTGATGTTCACACTGTTTTTGGATGTGATGTTCAGACTGTTTATGGGTGTGTCATTCACACTGTTTATGGGTGTGACATTCTCACTGTTTATCTGTTTAACCGTCTCACTGTTTATGGGTGTGACGTTCTCACTGTTTATGGGTGTGACGTTCTCACTGTTTAAGTGTGTGACGTTCACACTGTTTATGGGTGTGACGTACACACTCTGTATGGGTGTGACGGACTCATTGTTTATTGGTTTAACCGTTTCACTGTTTATGGGTGTGTCGTTCAGACAGTTTATGGGTTTGACATTCTCACTGTTTATGGGTTTGACGTTCTCACTATTTATGTTTGTGACATTCTCACTGTTTATCGGTGTGACGTTCTCACTGTTCTTGGTTGTGACGATCTCACTGTTTATGGGTGTGGCGTTACCATTGATTTTGGTTGTGACTTCTTACTGTTTTTGGTTCTGATGTTCTCACTGTTTATGGGCGTGATGTTCCCATTGTTTATGGGTGTGACATTCACATTTTTTTGGGTGTGATGTTCATACTGTTTTTGCGAGTGATGTTGACACTTTTTATGTGTGTGACGTTCTCACTGTTTATGTGTGTCACGTTCACACTGTTTTTGGGTGTGATGTTCACACTGTTTTTGGGTGTGATATTCACACTGTTTATGGGTGTGACATTCACACTGTTTATGGGTGTGAAGTTCACACTCTTTATGGGTGTGACGTTCTCACTGTTTATCGGTGTGCCTTCTCACTATTTATGGGTGTGACTTCTCACTGTTTATTGGTGTGACTTGCTCACTGTTTATGGGTGTTTCATTCACACTGTTTTTGGGTGTGATGTTCACACTGTTTATGGGTGCGATGTTCATACTGTTTTTGGGTGTGATGTTCACACTGTTTATGGATGTGATGTTCACACTGTTTATGGGTGTGTCGTTCTGACTGTTTATGGCTGTGACCTTCTCACTGTTTATGTATGTGACGTTCGCACTGTTTTTGGGTGTGATGTTCACACTGTTTTGGGATGTGATGTTCAGACTGTTTATGGGTTTGTCGTTCTCACTGTTTATGGGTGTGACATTCACACTGTTTATGGGTGTGATGTTCTCACTTTTTATGGGTGTGATGTTCCCACTGTTTATGGGTGTGACGTTCTCACTGTTTATGGGTGTGACATTCTCACTGTTTATGGGTGTGACATTCTCACTGTTTATGGGTGTGACGTTCTCACTGTTTTTGGGTGTGATGTTCACACTGTTTTTGGGATTGATGTTCACACTGTTTATGGGTGTGATGTACACACTCTTTATGGCTGTGACGTTCTCACTGTTTATTGGTTTAACCGTCTCACTGTTTATGGGTGTTATGTTCTTACTGTTTATGAGTTTGACGTTCTCACTGTTTATGGGTGTGATGTTCACACTGTTTATGAGTGTGACCTCTCACTGTTTATTGGTTCTGACATTCTCACTGATTATCAGTGTGCATTCTCACTATTTATGGGTGTGACTTCTCACTGTTTATGGGTGTGACATTCTCACTATTTATGGGGGTGGCATTCACACTGTTTATGGGTGTGACATTCTCACTGTTCATGGGTGTGACCTTCACACTGTTTTTGGGTGTGATATTCATACTGTTTTTGGTTGTGACTTCTCACCGTTTTTGGGTGTGACTTTCTCACTGTTTATGGGTATGGCATTCACACTGTTTATGGGTGTGACGTTCTCACTGTTTATGTGTGTGACATTCACACTGTTTATGGGTGTGACGTTCACACTGTTTATGGGTGTGACGTTCTCACTGTTCATGGGTGTGACGTTCTCACTGTTTTTGGTTGTGACTTCTCACTGTTTATGGGTGTGACTTTCTCACTGTTTATGGGTATGGCATTCACACTGTTTATGGGTGTGACGTTCTCACTGTTTATGGGTGTGTCATTCTCACTGTTTTTGGGTGTGATGTTCAGACTGTTTTTGGATGTGATGTTCAGACTGTTTACCCCTGTGTCGTTCTCACTGTTTATGAGTGTGACGTTCACACTGTTTATGGGTGTGACGTTCTCACTGTTTATGGGTGTGATGTTCTCCCAGTTTATGGGTGTGACGTTCTCACTGTTTATGGGTGTGACATTCACACTGTTTATTGGTGTGAAATTCTCACTGTTTATCGGTGTGACGTTCTCACGGTTTATGGGTGTGATGTTCACACTGTTTACGAGTGTGACCTCTCACTGTTTATTGGTTCTCACTGATTATAGGTGTGCCATCTCACTATTTATGGGTGTGACTTCTCACTGATTATAGGTGTGCCTTCTCACTATTTATGGGTGTGACTTCTCACTATTTATGGGTGTGACGTTCTCACTGTTTATGTGTGTGACATTCACACTGTTTATGGGTGTGTCATTCTCACTGTTTTTGGGTGTGATGTTCAGACTGTTTACGCGTGTGTCGTTCTCACTGTTTATGGGTGTGCCTTCTCACTATTTATGGGTGTGACTTCTCACTGATTATGGGTGTGCCTTCTCACTATTTATGGGTGTGACTTCTCACTGATTATGGGTGTGCCTTCTCACTATTTATGTGTGTGACGTTCTCACTGTTTATGGGTTTGACATTCTCACTGTTTATGGGTGTGACGTTCACACTGTTTATGGGTGTGAAATTCTCACTGTTTATCGGTCTGACGTTCTCACTGTTTATGGGTGTGATGTTCACACTGTTTATGAGTGTGACCTCTCACTGTTTATTGGTTCTGACATTCTCACTGATTATCGGTGTGCCTTCTCACTATTTATGGGTGTGACTTCTCACTGTTTTTGGTTGTGACTTCTCACTGTTTATGGGTATGGCATTCACACTGTTTATGGGTTGTGACGTTCTCACTGTTTATGTGTTTGACATTCACACTGTTTATGGGTGTGACTTCTCACTGTTTATGGGTATGACTTTCTCACTGTTTATGGGTGTGGCATTCACACTGTTTATGGGTGTGACGTTCTCACTGTTTATGGGTGTGATGTTCTCACTGTTCTTGGTTGTGACGTTCTGACTGTTTATGGGTGTGACGTTCCCACTGTTTTTGGTTGTGACTTCTCAATGTTTTTGGTTCTGATGTTCTCACTGTTTATGGGTGTGATGTTCTCACTGTTTATGGGTGTGACATTCACACTGTTTTTGGGTGTGATGTTCATACTGTTTTTGCGTGTGATGTTGACACTGTTTATGGGTGTGATGTTCAGACTTTTAATGGGTGTGACAGTCACACTGTTTATGGGTGTGACGTTCTCACTGTTTATGTGTGTGACGTTCTCACTGTTTTTGAGTGTGATGTTCACATTGTTTTTGGGTGTGACGTTCACGTTGTTTATGGGTGTGACGTTCTCACTGTTCATGTCTGTGACGTTCACACTGTTTTTGGGTGTGATGTTCTCACTGTTTTTGGGTGTGAAATACACACTGTTTTTGGGTGTGAAGTTCACACTCTTTATGGGTCTGACGTTCTCACTGTTTATTTGTGTGACGTTCACACTGTTTTTGGGTGTGATGTTCACACTGTTTTTGGGTGTGACGTTCACACTGTTTTTGAGTGTGACGTTCACACTGTTTATGGGTGTGACATTCATACTGTTTATGGGTGTGATGTTCTCACTGTTTATCGGTTTAACCGTCTCACTGTTTATGGGTGTGTCATTCACAATGTTTATGGGTTTGACGTCATCACTGTTTATGTTTGTGACTTTCTCGCTATTTATGGGTGTGACATTCTCAGTGTTTATGGGTGTGACGTTCTCACTGTTTATGGGTGTGATGTTCACACTGTTTATGAGTGTGACCTCTCACTGTTTATTGGTTCTGACATTCTCACTAATTATCAGTGTGCATTCTCACTATTTATGGGTGTGACTTCTCACTGTTTATGGGTGTGACATTCTCACTATTTATGGGTGTGGCATTCACACTGTTTATGGGTGTGACATTCTCACTGTTCATGGGTGTGACCTTCACACTGTTTATGGGTGTGATATTCATACTGTTTTTGGTTGTGACTTCTCACCGTTTTTGGGTGTGACTTTCTCACTGTTTATGGGTGTGACATTCACACTGTTTATGGGTGTGACATTCACACTGTTTATGGGTGTGATGTTCAGACTGTTTTTCGATGTGATGTTCAGACTGTTTACGCATGTGTCGTTCTCACTGTTTATGGGTGTGACGTTCACACTGTTTATGGGTGTGACGTTCGCACTGTTTTTGGGTGTGACGTTCGCACTGTTTTTGGGTGTGATGTTCTCATTGTTTATGGGTTTGACGTTCTCACTGTTTATGGGTGTGACATTCACACTGTTTATGGGTGTGAAATTCTCACTGTTTATCGGTGTGACGTTCTCACGGTTTATGGGTGTGATGTTCACACTGTTTACGAGTGTGACCTCTCACTGTTTATTGGTTCTCACTGATCATAGGTGTGCCTTCTCACTATTTATGGGTGTGACTTCTCACTGATTATAGGTGTGCCTTCTCACTATTTGTGGGTGTGACCTCTCACTATTTATGGGTGTGACGTTCTCACTGTTTATGGGCATGGCATTCACATTGTTTATGGGTGTGACATTCACACTGTTTATGGGTGTGTCATTCTCACTGTTTTTGGGTGTGATGTTCAGACTGTTTTTGGATGTGATGTTCAGACTGTTTACGCATGTGTCGTTCTCACTGTTTATGGGTGTGACGTTCACACTGTTTATGGGTGTGACGTTCGCACTGTTTTTGGGTGTGATGTTCTCATTGTTTATGGGTTTGACGTTCTCACTGTTTATGGGTGTGACATTCACACTGTTTATGGGTGTGAAATTCTCACTGTTTATCGGTGTGACGTTCTCACGGTTTATGGGTGTGATGTTCACACTGTTTACGAGTGTGACCTCTCACTGTTTATTGGTTCTCACTGATCATAGGTGTGCCTTCTCACTATTTATGGGTGTGACTTCTCACTGATTATAGGTGTGCCTTCTCACTATTTGTGGGTGTGACCTCTCACTATTTATGGGTGTGACGTTCTCACTGTTTATGTGTGTGACATTCTCACTGTTTATGGGTGTGTCATTCTCACTGTTTTTGGGTGTGATGTTCAGACTGTTTTTGGATGTGATGTTCAGACTGTTTACGCGTGTGTCGTTCTCACTGTTTATGGGTGTGACGTTCACACTGTTTATGGGTGTGACGTTCGCACTGTTTTTGGGTGTGACGTTCGCACTGTTTTTGGGTGTGATGTTCTCACTGTTTATGGGTTTGACGTTCTCACTGTTTATGGGTGTGAAATTCTCACTGTTTATGGGTGTGAAATTCTCACTGTTTATCGGTGTGACGTTCTCACGGTTTATGGGTGTGATGTTCACACTGTTTACGAGTGTGACCTCTCACTGTTTATTGGTTCTCACTGATTATAGGTGTGCCTTCTCACTATTTATGGGTGTGACTTTCTCACTGTTTATGGGTGTGTCATTCAGACTGTTTATGAGTGTGACCTCTCACTGTTTATTGGTTCTGACATTCTCACTGATTATCGGTGTGCCTTCTCACTATTTATGGGTGTGACCTCTCACTGTTTATGGGTGTGACATTCTCACTGTTTATGGGTATGGCATTCACACTGTTTATGGGTTGTGACGTTCTCACCGTTTATGTGTGTGACATTCACACTGTTTATGGTTGTGTCGTTCTCACTGTTTATGGGTGTGAAGTTCTCATTGTTTATGTGTGTGACGTTCACAATGTTTTTGGGTGTGATGTTCAGACTGTTTACGGGTGTGACGTTCACACTGTTTATGGGTGTGACGTTCACACTGTTTATGGGTGTGACGTTCACACTCTTTATAGGTGTGACTTTCTCACTGTTTATCTGTTTAAACGTTTCACTGTTGATGGGTGTGTCATTCTCACTGTCAGTGGGTGTGTTGTTCTCACTGTTTATGGGTGTGACGTTCTCACTGTTTTTGTGTGTGACGTTCAAACTGTTTTTGGATGTGATGTTCACATAGTTTTTGGGTGTGATATTCTCACTGTTTATGGGTTTGACGTTCTCACTGTTTATGGGTGTGATGTTCTCACTGTTTATGCGTGTGACATTCACACTTTTTTTGGGTGTGATATTAATACTGTTTTTGTGTGTGATGTTGACACTGTGTATGGGTGTGATGTTCAGACTTTTAATGGGTGTGACATTCACACTGTTTATGGGTGTGACGTTCTCACTGTTTATGTGTGTGACGTTCTCACTGTTTTTGAGTGTGATGTTCACATTGTTTTTGGGTGTGACGTTCACACTGTTTATGTGTGTGACGTTCTCACTGTTCATGTCTGTGACGTTCACACTGTTTTTGGGTGTGATGTTCTCACTGTTTTTGGGTGTGAAATATACAATGTTTATGGGTGTGAAGTTCACACTCTTTTTGGGTCTGACGTTCTCACTGTTTATGTGTGTGACGTTCACACTGTTTTTGGGTGTGATGTTCACACTGTTTTTGGGTGTGACGTTCACACTGTTTTTGGGTGTGACGTTCACACTGCTTATGGGTGTGACATTCACACTGTTTATGGGTGTGATGTTCTCACTGTTTATCGGTTTAACCGTCTCACTGTTTATGGGTGTGTCATTCACAATGTTTATGGGTTTGACATCATCACTGTTTATGTTTGTGACTTTCTCGCTATTTATGGGTGTGACATTCTCAGTGTTTATGGGTGTGACGTTCTCACTGTTTATGGGTGTGATGTTCACACTGTTTATGAGTGTGGCCTCTCACTGTTTATTGGTTCTGACATTCTCACTGATTATCAGTGTGCATTCTCACTATTTATGGGTGTGACTTCTCACTGTTTATGGGTGTGACATTCTCACTATTTATGGGTGTGACTTCTCACTGTTTATGGGTGTGACATTCTCACTGTTTATGGGTATGGCATTCACACTGTTTATGGATGTGACGTTCTCACTGTTTATGTGTGTGACATTCACACTGTTTATGGGTGTGACGTTCACACTGTTTATGCGTGTGACATTCTCACTGTTCATGGGTGTGACCTTCACACTGTTTATGGGTGTGACTTCTCACTGATTATAGGTGTGCCTTCTCACTATTTGTGGGTGTGACCTCTCACTATTTATGGGTGTGACGTTCTCACTGTTTATGTGTGTGACATTCACACTGTTTATGGGTGTGTCATTCTCACTGTTTTTGGGTGTGATGTTCAGACTGTTTTTGGATGTGATGTTCAGACTGTTTACCCCTGTGTCGTTCTCACTGTTTATGGGTGTGACGTTCACACTGTTTATGGGTGTGTCATTCTCACTGTTTTTGGGTGTGATGTTCAGACTGTTTTTGGATGTGATGTTCACACTGTTTATGGGTGTGATGTTCTCACTGTTTACGCGTGTGTCGTTCTCACTGTTTATGGGTGTGATGTTCTCCCAGTTTATGGGTGTGACGTTCTCACTGTTTATGGGTGTGACATTCACACTGTTTATGGGTGTGAAATTCTCACTGTTTATCGGTGTGACGTTCTCACGGTTTATGGGTGTGATGTTCACACTGTTTACGAGTGTCACCTCTCACTGTTTATTGGTTCTCACTGATTATAGGTGTGCCTTCTCACTATTTATTGGTGTGACTTCTCACTGATTATAGGTGTGCCTTCTCACTATTTATGGGTGTGACTTCTCACTATTTATGGGTGTGACGTTCTCACTGTTTATGTGTGTGACATTCACACTGTTTATGGGTGTGTCATTCTCACTGTTTTTGGGTGTGCCTTCTCACTATTTATGGGTGTGACTTCTCACTGATTATGGGTGTGCCTTCTCACTATTTATGGGTGTGACTTTTCACTATTTATGTGTGTGACTTTCTCACTGTTTATCCGTTTAAGCGTCTCACTGTTTATGGGTGTGTCATTCACACTGTTTATGTGTTTGACGTCATCACTGTTTATGGGTTTGACATTCTCACTGTTTATGGTTGTGACGTTCACACTGTTTATGGGTGTGAAATTCTCACTGTTTATCGGTCTGACGTTCTCACTGTTTATGGGTGTGATGTTCACACTGTTTATGAGTGTGATCTCTCACTGTTTATTGGTTCTGACATTCTCACTGATTATCGGTGTGCCTTCTCACTATTTATGGGTGTGACTTCTCACTGTTTTTGGCTGTGACTTCTCACTGTTTATGGGTATGGCATTCACACTGTTTATGGGTTGTGACGTTCTCACTGTTTATGTGTTTGACATTCACACTGTTTATGGGTATGTCGTTCTCACTGTTTATGGGTGTGACATTCTCACTGTTTATGTGTGTGACATTCTCACTGTTTTTGAGTGTGATGTTCACACTGTTTATGGGTGTCACATTCACAATGTTTATGGGTGTGACGTTCACACTGTTTATGTGTGTGACGTTCTCACTGTTTATGTGTGTGACGTTCACACTGTTTTTGGGTGTGATATTCACACTGTTTTTGGGTGTGACATTCACACTGTTTATGGGTCTGACATTCACACTGTTTATGGGTGTGACGTTCACACTGTTTATGGGTGTGACGTTCTCACTGTTTATGTGTGTGACGTTCACACTGTTTTTGGGTGTGATATTCACACTGTTTTTGGGTGTGACATTCACACTGTTTATGGGTCTGACATTCATACTGTTTATGGGTGTGCCGTTCTCACCGTTTATCTGTTTAACCGTCCCACTGTTTATGGGTGTGTCGTTCACACTGTTTATGTGTTTGACCTTTTCACTGATTATCGGTGTGCCTTCTCACTATTTATGGGTGTGACTTCTCACTGTTTATGTGTTTGACTTTCTCACTGTTTATGGGTGTGACATTCTCACTGTTTATGGGTGTGACATTCAGGCTTCTTTGGGTGCGAAGTTCATACTGTTTTTGTGTGTGATGTTGACATTGTTTATGGGTGGGATGTTCAGACTTTTAATGGGTGTGATATCCACACTGTTTATGGGTTTAACCGTCCCACTGTTTATGGGTGTGTCGTTCACACTGTTTATGGGTTTGACGTTCTCACTGATTATCGGTGTGCCATCTCAATATTTATGGGTGTGACTTCTCACTATTTATGGGTGTGACTTCTCACTGTTTATGGGTATGACTTTCTCACTGTTTATGGGTGTGGCATTCACACTGTTTATGGGTGTGACGTTCTGACTGTTTATGGGTGTGACGTTCCCACTGTTTTTGGTTGTGACTTCTCAATGTTTTTGGTTCTGATGTTCTCACTGTTTATGGGTGTGATGTTCTCACTGTTTATGGGTGTGACATTCATGCTTTTTTGGGTGTGATGTTCATACTGTTTTTGCGTGTGATGTTGACACTGTTTATGGGTGTGATGTTCAGACTTTTAATGGGTGTGACAGTCACACTGTTTATGGGTGTGACGTTCTCACTGTTTATGTGTGTGACGTTCTCACTGTTTTTGAGTGTGATGTTCACATTGTTTTTGGGTGTGACGTTCACACTGTTTATGGGTGTGACGTTCTCACTGTTCATGTCTGTGACGTTCACACTGTTTTTGGGTGTGATGTTCTCACTGTTTTTGGGTGTGAAATACACACTGTTTTTGGGTGTGAAGTTCACACTCTTTATGGGTCTGACGTTCTCACTGTTTATGTGTGTGACGTTCACACTGTTTTTGGGTGTGATGTTCACACTGTTTTTGGGTGTGACGTTCACACTGTTTTTGGGTGTGACGTTCACACTGTTTATGGGTGTGACATTCACACTGTTTATGGGTGTGACGTTCACACTGTTTATGAGTGTGACCTCTCACTGTTTATTGGTTCTGACATTCTCACTGATTATCAGTGTGCATTCTCACTATTTATGGGTGTGACTTCTCACTGTTTATGGGTGTGACATTCTCACTATTTATGGGTGTGGCATTCACACTGTTTATGGGTGTGACCTTCACACTGTTTATGGATGTGATATTCATACTGTTTTTGGTTGTGACTTCTCACCGTTTTTGGGTGTGACTTTCTCACTGTTTATGGGTGTGACATTCACACTGTTTATGGGTGTGACATTCTCACTGTTTATGGGTGTGTCATTCTCACTGTTTTTGGGTGTGATGTTCAGACTGTTTTTCGATGTGATGTTCAGACTGTTTACGCATGTGTCGTTCTCACTGTTTATGGGTGTGACGTTCGCACTGTTTTTGGGTGTGATGTTCTCATTGTTTATGGGTTTGACGTTCTCACTGTTTATGGGTGTGACATTCACACTGTTTATGGGTGTGAAATTCTCACTGTTTATCGGTGTGACGTTCTCACGGTTTATGGGTGTGATGTTCACACTGTTTACGAGTGTGACCTCTCACTGTTTATTGGTTCTCACTGATCATAGGTGTGCCTTCTCACTATTTATGGGTGTGACTTCTCACTGATTATAGGTGTGCCTTCTCACTATTTGTGGGTGTGACCTCTCACTATTTATGGGTGTGACGTTCTCACTGTTTATGTGTGTGACATTCACACTGTTTATGGGTGTGTCATTCTCACTGTTTTTGGGTGTGATGTTCAGACTGTTTTTGGATGTGATGTTCAGACTGTTTACGCGTGTGTCGTTCTCACTGTTTATGGGTGTGACGTTCACACTGTTTATGGGTGTGACGTTCGCACTGTTTTTGGGTGTGACGTTCGCACTGTTTTTGGGTGTGATGTTCTCACTGTTGATGGGTTTGACGTTCTCACTGTTTATGGGTGTGAAATTCTCACTGTTTATCGGTGTGACGTTCTCACGGTTTATGGGTGTGATGTTCACACTGTTTACGAGTGTGACCTCTCACTGTTTATTGGTTCTCACTGATTATAGGTGTGCCTTCTCACTATTTATGGGTGTGACTTCTCACTATTTATGGGTGTGACTTTCTCACTGTTTATGGGTGTGACATTCACACTGTTTATGTGTTTGACGTCATCACTGTTTATGGGTTTGACATTCTCACTGTTTATGGGTGTGACGTTCTCACTGTTTATGGGTGTGATGTGCACACTGTTTATGAGTGTGACCTCTCACTGTTTATTGGTTCTGACATTCTCACTGATTATCGGTGTGCCTTCTCACTGTTTATGGGTGTGACCTCTCACTGTTTATGGGTGTGACATTCTCACTGTTTATGGGTATGGCATTCACACTGTTTATGGGTTGTGACGTTCTCACCGTTTATGTGTGTGACATTCACACTGTTTATGTCTGTGTCGTTCTCACTGTTTATGGGTGTGAAGTTCTCATTGTTTATGTGTGTGACGTTCACAATGTTTTTGGGTGTGATGTTCAGACTGTTTACGGGTGTGACGTTCACACTGTTTATGGGTGTGACATTCACACTGTTTATGGGTGTGACGTTCACACTCTTTATAGGTGTGACTTTCTCACTGTTTATCTGTTTAAACGTTTCACTGTTGATGGGTGTGTCATTCTCACTGTCAGTGGGTGTGTTGTTCTCACTGTTTATGGGTGTGACGTTCTCACTGTTTTTGTGTGTGACGTTCACACTGTTTTTGGATGTGATGTTCACACAGTTTTTGGGTGTGACATTCTCACTGTTTATGGGTTTGACGTTCTCACTGTTTATGGGTGTGATGTTCTCACTGTTTATGCGTGTGACATTCACACTTTTTTTGGGTGTGATTTTCATACTGTTTTTGTGTGTGATGTTGACACTGTTTATGGGTGTGATGTTCAGACTGTTAATGGGTGTGACATTCGCACTGTTTTTGCGTGTGACGTTCGCACTGTTTTTGGGTGTGACATTCTCACTGTTTATGGGTGTGATGTTCTCCCAGTTTATGGGTGTGACATTCTCACTGTTTATGGGTGTGTCGTTCTCACTGTTTATGGGTGTGACGTTCTCACTGTTTATCGGTTTAACCGTCTCACTGTTTATGAGTGTGTCATTCACACTGTTTATGTGTTTGACGTCATCACTGTTTATGGGTTTGACGTTCTCACTGTTTATGGTTGTAACGTTCTCACTATATATGGGTGTGATGTTCTCCTAGTTTATGGGTGTGACATTCTCAGTGTTTATGGGTGTGACATTCACACTGTTTATGGCTGTGAAATTCTCACTGTTTATCGGTCTGACGTTCTCACGGTTTATGGGTGTTATGTTCACACTGTTTATGAGTGTGTCCTCTCACTGTTTATTGGTTCTGACATTCTCACTGATTATCGGTGTGCCTTCTCACTATTTATGGGTGAGTCATTCACACTGTTTATTGGTGTGACGTTCTCACTGTTTATGGGTGTGATGTTCTCCCAGTTTATGGTTGTGATGTTCTCACTGTTTATGGGTGTGATGTTCACACTGTTTATGGATGTAATGTTCACACTGTTTATGGGTGTGACGTTCACACTGTTTATGGGTGTGACGTTCTCACTGTTTATGTGTGTGACGTTCACACTGTTTTTAGGTTTGATGTTCACACTGTTTTTGGGTGTGACATTCACACAGTTTTTGGGTGTGACGTTCACACTGTTTATGGGTATGACATTCGCACAGTTTATGGGTGTGACGTTCACACTCTTTATGGGTGTGACGTTCACACTGTTTATGGGTGTGACTTCTCACTCTTTATGGGTGTGACGTTCTCACTGTTTATGGGGGTGGCATTCACACTGTTTATGGGTGTGACGTTCTCACTGTTTATGGGTTTGATGTTCATACTATTTTTGTTTGTGACTTCTCACTGTTTTTGGTTCTGATGTTCTCACTGTTTATGGGCGTGTCATTCCCACTGTTTACGGGTTTGACGTTCACATTTTTTTTGGTTTTGATGTTCATATTGTTTTTGGGTGTGATGTTCTCACTGTTTATGGGGGTGACATTCACACTATTTATGAGTGTAATCTCTCATTGTTTATTGGTTCTGACATTCTTACTGATTATCGGTGTGCCTTCTCAATATTTATGGGTGTGACTTCACACTGTTTATGGGTGTGACTTTCTCACTGTTTATGGGTGTGGTATTCACACTGTTTATGGGTGTGATGTTATCACTGTTTCTGGGTGTGACGTTCACACTGTTTTTGGGTGTGATGTTCACACTGTTTTGGATGTGATGTTCAGACTGTTTATGGGTGTGTCGTTCTCACTGTTTATGGGTGTGACGTTCACACTGTTTATGGGTGTGACATTCACACTGTTTATGGGTGTAACGTTCACTCTCTTTATGGGTGTGACGTTCTCACTGTTTATGGCTCTGTCGTTGTCACTGTTTATGGGGTTGACGTTCTCACTGTTTATGTGTGTGACGTTCACACTGTTTTTGGGTGTGATGTTTACACTGTTTATGTGTGTGATGTTCTCACTGTTTATGGGTGTGACATTCACTCTGTTTATGGGTGTGACGTACACACTCGTTATGGGTGTGACGTTCTCACTGTTTATCGGTTTAACCATCTCACTGTTTATGGGTGTGTCATTCACACTGTTTATGGGTTTGACATTCTCACTGTTTATGGGTTTGACGTTCTCATTGTTTATGGGTGTGACGTTCCCACTGATTTTGGTTGTGACTTCTCACTGTTTTTGGTTCTGATGTTCTCACTGTTTATGGGTGTGATGTTCCCACTATTTATGGGTGTGACATTCACACTTTTTTGGGTGTGATGTTCATACTGTTTTTGCGAGTGACGTTGGCACTGTTTATGGGTGTGATGTTCAGACTTTTAATGGGTGTGACATTCACACTATTTATGGGTGTGACGTTCTCACTGTTCATGCCTGTGACGTTCACACTGTTTTTGGGTGTGATGTTCACACTGTTTTTGGGTGTGACGTTCACACTGTTTATGGGTGTGACGTTCTCACTGTTCATGCCTGTGAGGTTCACACTGCTTTTGGGTGTGATGTTCTCACTGTTTATGGGTGTGATGTTCACACTGTTTAAGAGTGAAACTTCTCACTGTTTTTTGGGTCTGACTTTCTCACTGATTATTGATGTGCCTTCTCACTATTTATGGGTGTGACGTCTCACTGTTTATGGGTGTGACTTCTCACTGTTCATGGTTGTGAGTTTCTCACTGTTTATGGGAGTGACGTTCTCACTGTTTATGGGTGTGACATTCTCACTGTTTATGGGTGTGACATTCACACCGTTAATGGGTGCGACATTCACACTGTTTATGGGTGTGACGTTCTAATTGTTTATGGGTGTGATGTTCACACTGTTTATGAGTGTGACCTCTCACTGTTTATGGGTGTGTTGTTCTCACTGTTTATGGGTGTGACGTTCTCACTGTTTATGTGTGTGACGTTCTCACTGTTTTAGGGTGTGATGTTCTCACTGTTTATGGGTGTGATGTACACACTCTTTATGGGTGTGACGTTCTCACTGTTTATTGGTTTAACCGTCTCACTGTTTATGGGTGTGTCGTTCACACTGATTATGGGTTTGACCTTCTCACTGTTTGTGGGTGTGACGTTCTCACTGTTTATGGGTTTGACGTTCTCACTGTTCTTGGTTGTGATGTTCTCACTGTTTATGGGTGTGACGTTTCCCCTGTTTTTGGTTGTGACTTCTCACTGTTTTTGTTTCTGATGCTCTCACTGTTTATGGGTGTGACATTCATGCTTTTTTGTGTGTGATGTTCATACTGTTTGGGCCTGTGATGTTCTCACTGTTTATGGGTGTGATGTTCACACTGTTTATGTGTGTGATGTTCACACTGTTTATGGGTGTGATGTACACACTCTTTATGGCTGTGACGTTCTCACTGTTTATTGGTTTAACCGTCTCACTGTTTATGGGTGTTATGTTCTCACTGTTTATGAGTTTGACGTTCTCACTGTTCTTGGTTGTGATGTTCTCACTGTTTATGGGTGTGACGTTCCCACTGTTTTTGGTTGTGACTTCTCATTGTTTTTGGTTCTGATGCTCTCACTGTTTATGGGTGTGACATTCACGCTTTTTTGGGTGTGATGTTCATACTGTTTTTGCGTGTGATGTTCTCACTGTTTATGAGTGTGATGTTCACACTGTTTATGGGTGTGATGTTCACACTCGTTATGGGTGTGACGTTCTCACTGTTTATGGGTGTGACGTTCACACTGTTTATGGGTGTGACGTTCACACGCTTTATGGGTTAGACGTTCTCATTGATTATCGCTGTACCTTCTCAAAATTTATGTCTGTGACTTCTCACTGTTTATGGGTGTGGCATTCACACTGTTTATGGGTGTGATGTTCATACTGTTTTCGGGTTTGATGTTCACACTGTTTATGGATGTGATGTTCACACTGTTTATGGGTGTGATGTTCATACTGTTTTTGGGTGTGACGTTCTCACTGTTTATGGGTGTGATGTTCATACTGTTTTTGGGTGTGATGTTCACACTGTTTATGCGTGTGATGTTCTCACTGTTTATGGGTGTGACGTTCTCACTGTTTTTGGGTGTGACGTTCACACTGTTTATGGGTGTGATGTACACACTCTTTATGGGTGTGACGTTCTCACAGTTTATCGGTTTAACCGTCTCACTGTTTAGGGGTTTGACGTCATCACTCTTTATGGGTTTGACGTTCTCACTGTTTATGGGTAATGTTCTCACTGTTCATGGTTGTGACGTTCTCACTGTTTATGGGTGTGATGTTCTCACGGTTTATGAGTGAAACCTCTCACTGTTTATTGGTTCTGACATTCTCACTGATTATTGATGTGCCTTCTCACTATTTATGGGTGTGACTTCTCACTGTTTATGGGTGTGACTTTCTCACTGTTTATGGGTGTGATGTTCTCACTGTTTATGGGTGTGACGTTCACACTGTTTATGGGTGTGACGTTCACACTGTTTATGGGTGTGATGTTCACACTGTTTATGAGTGTGACCTCTCACTGTTTATTGGTTCTGACATTCTCACTGATTATCGGTGCGCCTACTCACTATTTATGGGTGTGACGTTTCCCCTGTTTTTGGTTGTGACTTCTCACTGTTTTTGTTTCTGATGCTCTCACTGTTTATGGGTGTGACATTCATGCTTTTTTGTGTGTGATGTTCATACTGTTTGGGCCTGTGATGTTCTCACTGTTTATGGGTGTGATGTTCACACTGTTTATGTGTGTGATGTTCACACTGTTTATGGGTGTGATGTACACACTCTTTATGGCTGTGACGTTCTCACTGTTTATTGGTTTAACCGTCTCACTGTTTATGGGTGTTATGTTCTCACTGTTTATGAGTTTGACGTTCTCACTGTTCTTGGTTGTGATGTTCTCACTGTTTATGGGTGTGACGTTCCCACTGTTTTTGGTTGTGACTTCTCATTGTTTTTGGTTCTGATGCTCTCACTGTTTATGGGTGTGACATTCACGCTTTTTTGGGTGTGATGTTCATACTGTTTTTGCGTGTGATGTTCTCACTGTTTATGAGTGTGATGTTCACACTGTTTATGGGTGTGATGTTCACACTCGTTATGGGTGTGACGTTCTCACTGTTTATGGGTGTGACGTTCACACTGTTTATGGGTGTGACGTTCACACGCTTTATGGGTTAGACGTTCTCATTGATTATCGCTGTACCTTCTCAAAATTTATGTCTGTGACTTCTCACTGTTTATGGGTGTGGCATTCACACTGTTTATGGGTGTGATGTTCATACTGTTTTCGGGTTTGATGTTCACACTGTTTATGGATGTGATGTTCACACTGTTTATGGGTGTGATGTTCATACTGTTTTTGGGTGTGACGTTCTCACTGTTTATGGGTGTGATGTTCATACTGTTTTTGGGTGTGATGTTCACACTGTTTATGCGTGTGATGTTCTCACTGTTTATGGGTGTGACGTTCTCACTGTTTTTGGGTGTGACGTTCACACTGTTTATGGGTGTGATGTACACACTCTTTATGGGTGTGACGTTCTCACAGTTTATCGGTTTAACCGTCTCACTGTTTAGGGGTTTGACGTCATCACTCTTTATGGGTTTGACGTTCTCACTGTTTATGGGTAATGTTCTCACTGTTCATGGTTGTGACGTTCTCACTGTTTATGGGTGTGATGTTCTCACGGTTTATGAGTGAAACCTCTCACTGTTTATTGGTTCTGACATTCTCACTGATTATTGATGTGCCTTCTCACTATTTATGGGTGTGACTTCTCACTGTTTATGGGTGTGACTTTCTCACTGTTTATGGGTGTGATGTTCTCACTGTTTATGGGTGTGACGTTCACACTGTTTATGGGTGTGACGTTCACACTGTTTATGGGTGTGATGTTCACACTGTTTATGAGTGTGACCTCTCACTGTTTATTGGTTCTGACATTCTCACTGATTATCGGTGCGCCTACTCACTATTTATGGGTGTGACTTCTCACTGTTTATGGGTGTGACTTTCTCACTGTTTATGGGTGTGACGTTCTCACTGTTTATGGGTGTGTCATTCTCACTGTTTATGTGTGTGTCGTTCTCACTGTTTATGGGTGTGGCCTTCTCACTGTTTATGTGTGTGACGTTCTCACTGTTTTTGGGTGTGATGTTCACACTGTTTTTGGGTGTGATGTTCTCACTGTTTATGGGTGTGATGTACACACTCTTTATGGGTGTGACGTTCTCACTGTTTATTGGTTTAACCGTCTCTCTGTTTATGGGTGTTTCGTTTTAACTGATTATGGGTTTGACATTCTCACTGTTTATGGGTGTGACCTTCTCACTGTTTATGGGTGTGACGTTCTCACTGTTTGTGGGTGTGACGTTCTCACTGTTTATGGGTTTGACGTTCTCACTGTTCTTGGTTGTGACGTTCTCACTGTTTATGGGTGTGACGTTCCCACTGTTTTTGGTTGTGACTTCTCACTGTTTTTGGTTCTGATGCTCTCACTGTTTATGGGTGTGACATTCACGCTTTTTTGTGTGTGATGTTCATACTGTTTGTGCGTGTGAAGTTCTCACTGTTTATGGGTGTGATGTTCACACTATTTATGGGTGTGATGTTCTCACTCATTACGGGTGTGACGTTCACACTCTTAATGGGTGTGCCTTTGTCACTGTTTATCGGTTTACCCGTCTCTCTGTTTACGATGTGTCGTTCACACTTTTTATGGGTTTGACGTTCTCATTGATTATCAGTGTACCTTCTCAAAATTAATGTCTGTGACTTCACACTGTTTATTGGTGTGACTTTCTCACTGTTTATGGGTCTGATGTTCATACTGTTTTTTGGTGTGATGTTCACACTGTTTATGGATGTGATGTTCACACTGTTTATGTGTGTGACGTTCTCACTGTTTACGGGTGTGATGTTCATACTGTTTTTGGGTGTGACGTTCTCACTGTTTATGGTTGTGATGTTCTCACTGTTTATGGGTGTGATGTTCTCACTGTTTATGTGTGTGACGTTCACACTGTTTATGGATGTGATCTTCACACTGTTTATGTTTGTGATGTTCTCACTGTTGATGGGTGTGATGTTCTCACTGTTTATGGGTGTGATGTTCTCACTGTTTATGGGTGTGACGTTCTCACTGTTTATGTGTGTGATGTTCACACTGTTTATGGATGTGATCTTCACACTGTTTATGTGTGTGACGTTCTCACTGTTTATGGGTGTGATGTTCGTACTGTTTTTGGGTCTAACGTTCTCACTGTTTTTGGGTGTGACGTTCACACTGTTTATGGGTGTGATCTTCACACTCTTTATGGGTGTGACGTTCTCACTGTTTATCAGTTTAACCGTCTCACTGTTTATGGTTGTGTCGTTCACACTGTTTATGGGTTTGAAGTTCTCACTGATTATTGGTGTGCCTTCTCACTATTTATGGGTGTGACTTCTCACTGTTTATGGGTGTGACGTTCACACTGTTTTTGGGTGTGACGTTCGCACAGTTTATGAGTGTGACCTCTCACTGTTTATTGGTTCTGACATTCTCACTGATTATCGGTGTGCCTACTCAATATTTATGGGTGTGACTTTCTCACTGTTTATGGCTGTGGCATTCACACTGTTTATGGGTGTGACATTCTCACTGTTTATGCGTGTGACGTTCTCACTGTTTATGGGTGTGACATTCACACTGTTTATGCGTATGTCGTTCTCACTGTTTATGGGTGTGACATTCTCACTGTTTATGCGTGTGTCGTTCTCACTGTTTATGCGTGTGACGTTCTCACTGTTTATGGGTGTGACATTCACACTGTTTATGCGTATGTCGTTCTCACTGTTTATGGGTGTGACATTCTCACTGTTTATGCGTGTGTCGTTCTCACTGTTTATGGGTGTGACGTTCACACTGTTTTTGGGTGTGATGTTCACACTGTTTTTGGGTGTGACGTTCACACTGTTTATGTGTGTGATGTTCACACTGTTTTTGGGTGTGATGTTCACACTGTTTTTGGGTGTGACGTTCACACTGTTTATGGGTGTGACATTCACACTGTTTATGGGTGTGACGTTCGCACTCTTTATGGGTGTGACATTCTCACTGTTTATCGGTTTAACCGTCTCACTGTTTATGGATGTGACATTCTCACTGATTATCGGTGTGCCTTCTCACTGTTTATGGGTGTGACTTTCTCACTGTTTATGGGTGTGACGTTCTCGCTGTTTATGGGTTTGACGTTCTCACTGTTTATGGGTGTGACGTTCACACTGTTCTTGGGTGTGATGTTCATACTGTTTATGGGTGTGTCATTCTCACAGTTTATGGGTGTGACGTTCTCAATGTTTATGTGTGCGACATTCGCACTGTTTATGGGTGTCATGTTCACACTGTTTTTGAATGTGATATTCAGCCTGTTTACGGGTGTGTCGTTCTCACTGTTTATGGGTGTGTCGTT
Organism: Isurus oxyrinchus; assembly: GCA_026770705.1. NCBI lineage: Eukaryota > Metazoa > Chordata > Chondrichthyes > Lamniformes > Lamnidae > Isurus > Isurus oxyrinchus. The sequence goes on along the minus strand of JANJGN010000013.1, from coordinate 763,864 downwards.
CACACTGTTTATGGGTTTGACGTTCTCACAGATTATCGGTGTGCCTTCTCACTATTTATGGGTGTGACTTCTCACTGTTTACGGGTATGACTTTCTCACTGTTTATGGGTGTGACGTTCTCACTGTTTATGGGTGTGACGTCCCACTGTTTTTGGTTGTGACTTCTCACTGTTTTTGGTTCTGATGTTCTCAGTGTTGATGGGTGTGATGTTCTCACTGTTTATGGGTGTGACATTCACACTGTTTATGGGTGTGACGTTCTCACTGTTTATGTGTGTGACATTCTCACTGTTTTTGAGTGTGATGTTCACACTGTTTATGGGTGTGACATTCACAATGTTTATGGGTGTGACGTTCTCACTGTTTATGTGTGTGACGTTCACACTGTTTTTGGGTGTGATATTCACACTGTTTTTGGGTGTGACATTCACACTGTTTATGGGTCTGACATTCACACTGTTTATGGGTGTGACGTTCGTACACTTTATAGGTGTGACGTTCTCACTGTTTATCTGTTTAACCGTCCCACTGTTTATGGGTTTGTCGTTCACACTGTTAATGTGTTTGACCTTTTCACTGCTTATCGGTGTGCCTTCTCACTATTTATGGGTGTGACTTCTCACTGTTTATGGGTGTGACATTCAGGCTTTTTTGGGTGTGATGTTCATACTGTTTTTGTGTGTGATGTTGACACTGTTTATGGGTGTGATGTTCAGACTTTTAATGGGTGTGATATCCACACTGTTTATGGGTTTAACCGTCCCACTGTTTATGGGTGTGTCGTTCACACAGTTTATGGGTTTGACGTTCTCACTGATTATCGGTGTGCCATCTCACTATTTATGGGTGTGACTTCTCACTGTTTATGGGTGTGGCATTCACACTGTTTATGGGTGTGATGTTCTCACTGTTCTTGGTTGTGACATTCTGACTGTTTATGGGTGTGACGTTCCCACTGTTTTTGGTTGTGACTTCTCAATGTTTTTGGTTCTGATGTTCTCATTGTTTATGGGTGTGGCATTTACGCTTTTTTGGGTGTGATGTTCATACTGTTTTTGCGTGTGATGTTGACACTGTTTATGGGTGTGATGTTCTCACTGTTTATGGGTGTGATGTTCTCACTGTTTATGGGTGTGACATTCACGCTTTTTTGGGTGTGATGTTCATACTGTTTTTGCGTGTGATTTTGACACTGTTTATGGGTGTGATGTTCAGACTTTTAATGGGTGTGACATTCACACTGTTTATGGGTGTGACGTTCTCACTGTTTATGTGTGTGACGTTCTCACTGTTTTTGAGTATGATGTTCACATTGTTTTTGGGTGTGACGTTCACATTGTTTATGGATGTGACATTCACAATGTTTATGGGTGTGACGTTCTCACTATTTATGTGTGTGACGTTCACACTGTTTTTGGGTGTGATGTTGACACTGTTTTTGGGTGTGACGTTCACACTGTTTATGGGTGTGACATTCACACTGCTTATGGGTGTGACGTTTGCATTCTTTATGAGTGTGACATTCTCACTGTTTATCGGTTTAACCGTCTCACTGTTTATGGGTGTGTCGTTCACACTGTTTATGGGTTTGACGTTCTCACTGTTTATGGGTGTGACTTTCTCACTGTTTATGGGTGTGTCATTCACACTGTTTATGGGTGTGACGTTCTCACTGTTTATTGGTGTGACGTTAACACTGTTTATGGGTGTGATGTTCACACTGTTTATGGATGTGATGTTCACACTGTTTATGGGTGTGTCGTTCTCACTGTTTATGGGTGTGATGTTCTCACTGTTTATGTGTGTGATGTTCTCACTGTTTATGTGTGTGTTGTTCTCACTGTTTATGGGTGTGATGTTCTCACTGTTTATGTGTGTGACGCTCACACTGTTTTTGGGTGTGATGTTCACACTGTTTTTGGGTGTGATTTTCACACTGTTTATGGGTGTGACATTCAGACTGTTTATGGGATTGACATTCTCACTGTTTATGGGTGTGACATTCTCACTGTTTATGGGTGTGACATTCAGCCTTTTTTGGGTGTGATGTTCATACTGTTTTTGCGCGTGATGTTGACACTGTTTATTGGTGTGATGTTCAGACTTTTATTTGGTGTGATATGCACACTGTTTATGGGTTTAACCGTCCCACTGATTATGGGTGTGTCGTTCACACTGTTTATGGGTTTGACGTTCTTCACTGATTATCGGTGCGCCTTCTCACTATTTATGGATGTGACTTCTCACTGTTTATGGGTGTGACTTTCTCACTGTTTATGGGTGTGATGTTCTCACTGTTCTTGGTTGTGACGTTCTGACTGTTTATGGGTGTGACGTTCCCACTGTTTTTGGTTGTGACTTCTCAATGTTTTTGGTTCTGATGTTCTCACTGTTTATGGGTGTGATGTTCACACTGTTTTTGGGTGTGACTTTCACACTGTTTTTGGGTGTGATGTTCACACTGTTTTTGGATGTGATGTTCAGACTTTTTATGGGTCTGTCGTTCTCACTGTTTATGGGTTGACATTCACACTGTTTATGGGAGTGACGTTCTCACTGTTTATGTGTGTGACGTTCCCTCCGTTTTTGGTTATGACTTCTCAATGTTTTTGGTTCTGATGTTCTCAGTGTTGATGGGTGTGATGTTCTCACTGTTTATGGGTGTGACATTCACACTGTTTATGGGTGTGACATTCACGCTTTTTTGGGTGTGATGTTCATACTGTTTTTGCGTGTGATGTTGACACTGTTTATGGGTGTGATGTTCAGACTTTTAATGGGTGTGACATTCACACTGTTTATGGGTGTGACGTTCTCACTGTTTATGTGTGTGAGGTTCTCACTGTTTTTGAGTATGGTGTTCACATTGTTTTTGGGTGTGACGTTCACATTGTTTATGGATGTGACATTCACAATGTTTATGGGTGTGACGTTCTCACTGTTTATGGGTGTGACGTTCACACTGTTTTTGGGTGTGATGTTGACACTGTTTTTGGGTGTGACGTTCACACTGTTTATGGGTTTGATGTTCATACTGTTTTTGGGTGTGTCGTTCTCACTGTTTATGGGTGTGACATTCTCACTTTTTATGTGTGTGACATTCACACTGTTTTTGAGTGTGATGTTCACACTGTTTTTGGGTGTGACATTCACACTGTTTATGTGTGAGACATTCACACTGTTTATGGGTGTGACTTCTCGCTGTTTATGGGTGTGACTTTCTCATTGTTTATGGGTGTGGCATTCACACTGTTTATTGGTGTGACATTCTGACTGTTTATGGGTGTGACGTTCTCACTGTTTATGTGTGTGATGCTCACACTTTTTATGGGTGTGATGTTCACACTGTTTTTGGGTGTGACTTTCACACTGTTTTTGGGTGTGATGTTCACACTGTTTTTGGATGTGATGTTTAGACTTTTTATGGGTCTGTCGTTCTCACTGTTTCTGGGTGTGACATTCACACTGTTTATGGGAGTGACGTTCTCACTGTTTATTTGTGTGACGTTCCCTCTGTTTTTGGTTGTGACTTCTCACTGTTTTTGGTTCTGATGTTCTCAGTGTTGATGGGTGTGATGTTCTCTTTGTTTATGGGTGTGACATTCACACTGTTTATGGGTGTGACATTCACGATTTTTCGCGTGTGATGTTCATACTGTTTTTGCGTGTGATGTTGACACTGTTTATGGGTGTGATGTTCAGACTTTTAATGGATGTGACATTCACACTGTTTATGGGTGTGACGTTCTCACTGTTTATGTGTGTGACTTTCTCACTGTTTTTGAGTGTGATGTTCACACTGTTTATGGGTGTGACACTCACAATGTTTATGGGTGTGACGTTCGCACTCTTTATAGGTGTGACGTTCTCACTGTTTATCTGTTTAACTGTCCCTCTGTTTATGGGTGTGTCGTTCACACTGTTTATGTGTTTGAAATTTTCACTGATTATCGGTGTGCCTTCTCACTATTTATGGGTGTGACTTCTCACTGTTTATGTGTTTGACTTTCTCACTGTTTATGGGTGTGACATTCTCACTGTTTATGGGTGTGACATTCAGGCTTTTTTGGGTGTGATGTTCATACTGTTTTTGCGTGTGATGTTGATACTGTTTATGGGTGTGATGTTCAGACTTTTAATGGGTGTGATATCCGCACTGTTTATAGGTGTGACGTTCTCACTGTTTATGGGTTTAACCGTCCCACTGTTTCTGGGTGTGTCATTCACACAGTTTATGGGTTTGACGTTCTCACTGATTATCGGTGTGCCTTCTCACTATTTATGGGTGTGACTTCTCACTGTTTATGGGTATGACTTTCTCACTGTTAATGGGTGTGGCATTCACACTGTTTATTGGTGTGACGTTCTCATTGTTTATGGGTGTGATGTTCTCACTGTTCTTGGTTGTGACATTCTGACTGTTTATGGGTGTGACGTTCCCACTGTTTTTGGTTGTGACTTCTCAATGTTTTTGGTTCTGATGTTCTCACTGTTTATGGGTGTGACGTTCTCACTGTTTATGGGTGTGACGTTCTCACTGTTTATGGGTGTGACGTTCCCACTGTTTTTGGTTGTGACTTCTCAATGTTTTTGGTTCTGATGTTCTCACTGTTTATGGGTGTGACATTCACGCTTTTTTGGGTGTGATGTGCATACTGGTTTTGCGTGTGATGTTGACACTGTTTTTGGGTGTGATGTACAGACTTTTAATGGGTGTGACATTCACACTGTTTATGGGTGTGACGTTCTCACTGTTTATGTGTGTGACGTTCTCACTGTTTTTGAGTGTGATGTTCACATTGTTTTTGGGTGTGACGTTCACATTCTTTATGGATGTGACATTCACAATGTTTATGGGTGTGACGTTCTCACTGTTTATGTGTGTGACGTTCACACTGTTTTTGGGTGTGACATTCACACTGTTTATGGGTGTTACATTCACACTGCTTATGGGTGTGACGTTCGCAATCTTTATGAGTGTGACATTCTCACTGTTTATCGGTTTAACCGTCTCACTGTTTATGGGTGTGTCGTTCACACTGTTTATGGGTTTGACGTTCTCACTGATTATCAGTGTGCTTTCTCACTATTTATGGGTGTGACTTCTCACTGTTTATGGGTGTGACTTTCTCACTGTTTATGGGTGTGTCATTCACACTGTTTATGGGTGTGACGTTCTCACTGTTTATGGATGTGATGTTCACACTGTTTATGGGTGTGTCGTTCTCACTGTTTTTTGGTGTGATGTTCTCACTGTTTATGTGTGTGATGTTCTCACTGCTTATGTGTGTGTTGTCTCACTGTTTATGGGTGTGATGTTCTCATTGTTTTTGTGTGTGACGCTCACACTGTTTTTGTGTGTGACGCTCACACTGTTTTTGGGTGTGATGTTCACACTGTTTTTGGGTGTGATTTTCACTCTGTTTATGGGTGTGACATTCACACTGTTTATGGGTGTGATGTTCTCACTGCTAATCGGTTTAACCGTCTCACTGTTTGTTGGTCTGTCGTTCACACTGTTTATGGGATTGACATTCTCACTGTTTATGGGTTTGACGTTCTCACTGTTTATGGGTGTGACATTCTCACTGTTTATCGGTGTGACATTCAGGCTTTTTTGGGTGTGATGTTCATACTGTTTTTGCGTGTGATGTTGACACTGTTTATTGGTGTGATGTTCTGACTTTTAATGGGTGTGATATGCACACTGTTAATGGGTTTAACCGTCCGACTGATTATGGGTGTGTCGTTCACACTGTTTATGGGTTTGACATTCTCACTGATTATCGGTGTGCCTTCTCACTATTTATGGGTGTGACTTCTCACTGTTTCTGGGTGTGTCGTTCTCACTGTTTATGGGTGTGGCATTCACACTGTTTATGGGTGTGACGTTCTCACTGTTTATGGGTGTGATGTTCTCACTGTTCTTGGTTGTGGCGTTCTGACTGTTTATGGGTGTGACGTTCCCACTGTTTTTGGTTGTGACTTCTCAATGTTTTTGGTTCTGATGTTCTCACTGTTTATGTGTGTGATGTTCTCAATGTTTATGGGTGTGACATTCACGCTTTTTTGGGTGTGATGTTCATACTGTTTTTGCGTGTGATGTTCAGACTTTTAATGGGTGTGACATTCACACTGTTTATGGGTGTGTCGTTCTCACTGTTTATGTGTGTGACGTTCTCACTGTTTTTGAGTATGATGTTCACACTGTTTTAGGGTGTGACGTTCACATTGTTTGTGGGTGTGACATTACAATGTTTATGGCTGTGACGTTCTCACTATTTATGTGTGTGACGTTCACACTGTTTCTGCGTGTGATATTCACACTGTTTTTGGGTGTGACGTTCACACTGTTTATGGGTGTGAAATTCACAGTGTTTATGGGTGTGACGATCTCACTGTTTATCGGTTTAACCGTCTCACTGTTTATGGGTGTGACTTCTCACTGTTTGTGGGTGTGACTTTCTCGCTGTTTATTGGTGTGGCATTCACACTGTTTATGGGTGTGTCGTTCTCACTGTTTATGAGTGTGACGTTCTCACTGTTTATTTGTGTGACGTTCACACTATTTTTGGGTGTGACGTTCACACTGTTTTTGGGTGTGATGTTCACACTGTTTTTGGATGTCATGTTCAGACTGTTTATGGGTGTGACATTCAGACTGTTTATGGGATTGACATTCTCACTGTTTATGGGTTTGACGTTCTCACTGTTTATGGGTGTGACATTCAGCCTTTTTTGGGTGTGATGTTCATACTGTTTTTGCGCGTGATGTTGACACTGTTTATTGGTGTGATGTTCAGACTTTTAATTGGTGTGATATGCACACTGTTTATGGGTTTAACCGTCCCACTGATTATGGGTGTGTCGTTCACACTGTTTATGGGTTTGACGTTCTTCACTGATTATCGGTGTGCCTTCTCACTATTTATGGATGTGACTTCTCACTGTTTATGGGTGTGACTTTCTCACTGTTTATGGGTGTGATGTTCTCACTGTTCTTGGTTGTGACGTTCTGACTGTTTATGGGTGTGACGTTCACACTGTTTATGGGTGTGATGTTCTCACTGTTCTTGGTTGTGACGTTCTGACTGTTTATGGGTGTGACGTTCCCACTGTTTTTGGTTGTGACTTCTCAATGTTTTTGGTTCTGATGTTCTCACTGTTTATGGGTGTGATGTTCACACTGTTTTTGGGTGTGACTTTCACACTGTTTTTGGGTGTGATGTTCACACTGTTTTTGGATGTGATGTTCAGACTTTTTATGGGTCTGTCGTTCTCACTGTTTATGGGTTGACATTCACACTGTTTATGGGAGTGACGTTCTCACTGTTTATGTGTGTGACGTTCCCTCCGTTTTTGGTTATGACTTCTCAATGTTTTTGGTTCTGATGTTCTCAGTGTTGATGGGTGTGATGTTCTCACTGTTTATGGGTGTGACATTCACACTGTTTATGGGTGTGACATTCACGCTTTTTTGGGTGTGATGTTCATACTGTTTTTGCGTGTGATGTTGACACTGTTTATGGGTGTGATGTTCAGACTTTTAATGGGTGTGACATTCACACTGTTTATGGGTGTGTCGTTCTCACTGTTTATGTGTGTGACGTTCTCACTGTTTTTGAGTATGATGTTCACACTGTTTTAGGGTGTGACGTTCACATTGTTTGTGGGTATGACATTACAATGTTTATGGCTGTGACGTTCTCACTGTTTATGTGTGTGACGTTCACACTGTTTCTGGGTGTGATATTCACACTGTTTTTGGGTGTGACGTTCACACTGTTTATGGGTGTGAAATTCACAGTGTTTATGGGTGTGACGATCTCACTGTTTATCGGTTTAACCGTCTCACTGTTTATGGGTGTGACTTCTCACTGTTTGTGGGTGTGACTTTCTCGCTGTTTATTGGTGTGGCATTCACACTGTTTATGGGTGTGTCGTTCTCACTGTTTATGAGTGTGACGTTCTCACTGTTTATTTGTGTGACGTTCACACTATTTTTGGGTGTGACGTTCACACTGTTTTTGGGTGTGATGTTCACACTGTTTTTGGATGTCATGTTCAGACTGTTTATGGGTGTGACATTCTCAGTGTTTATGGGTGTGATGTTCTCACTGTTTATGGGTGTGACGTTCGCACTGTTTATGGGTGTGATGTTCACACTGTTTTTGGGTGTGATTTTCACACTGTTTATGGGTGTGACATTCAGACTGTTTATGGGATTGACATTCTCACTGTTTATGGGTTTGACGTTCTCACTGTTTATGGGTGTGACATTCAGCCTTTTTTGGGTGTGATGTTCATACTGTTTTTGCGCGTGATGTTGACACTGTTTATTGGTGTGATGTTCAGACTTTTAATTGGTGTGATATGCACACTGTTTATGGGTTTAACCGTCCCACTGATTATGGGTGTGTCGTTCACACTGTTTATGGGTTTGACGTTCTTCACTGATTATCGGTGTGCCTTCTCACTATTTATGGATGTGACTTCTCACTGTTTATGGGTGTGACTTTCTCACTGTTTATGGGTGTGATGTTCTCACTGTTCTTGGTTGTGACGTTCTGACTGTTTATGGGTGTGACGTTCACACTGTTTATGGGTGTGATGTTCTCACTGTTCTTGGTTGTGACGTTCTGACTGTTTATGGGTGTGACGTTCCCACTGTTTTTGGTTGTGACTTCTCAATGTTTTTGGTTCTGATGTTCTCACTGTTTATGGGTGTGATGTTCACACTGTTTTTGGGTGTGACTTTCACACTGTTTTTGGGTGTGATGTTCACACTGTTTTTGGATGTGATGTTCAGACTTTTTATGGGTCTGTCGTTCTCACTGTTTATGGGTTGACATTCACACTGTTTATGGGAGTGACGTTCTCACTGTTTATGTGTGTGACGTTCCCTCCGTTTTTGGTTATGACTTCTCAATGTTTTTGGTTCTGATGTTCTCAGTGTTGATGGGTGTGATGTTCTCACTGTTTATGGGTGTGACATTCACACTGTTTATGGGTGTGACATTCACGCTTTTTTGGGTGTGATGTTCATACTGTTTTTGCGTGTGATGTTGACACTGTTTATGGGTGTGATGTTCAGACTTTTAATGGGTGTGACATTCACACTGTTTATGGGTGTGACGTTCTCACTGTTTATGTGTGTGAGGTTCTCACTGTTTTTGAGTATGATGTTCACATTGTTTTTGGGTGTGACGTTCACATTGTTTATGGATGTGACATTCACAATGTTTATGGGTGTGATGTTGACACTGTTTTTGGGTGTGACGTTCACACTGTTTATGGGTTTGATGTTCATACTGTTTTTGGGTGTGTCGTTCTCACTGTTTATGGGTGTGACATTCTCACTTTTTATGTGTGTGACATTCACACTGTTTTTGAGTGTGATGTTCACACTGTTTTTGGGTGTGACATTCACACTGTTTATGTGTGAGACATTCACACTGTTTATGGGTGTGACTTCTCGCTGTTTATGGGTGTGACTTTCTCATTGTTTATGGGTGTGGCATTCACACTGTTTATTGGTGTGACATTCTGACTGTTTATGGGTGTGACATTCTCACTGTTTATGTGTGTGATGCTCACACTTTTTATGGGTGTGATGTTCACACTGTTTTTGGGTGTGACTTTCACACTGTTTTTGGGTGTGATGTTCACACTGTTTTTGGATGTGATGTTTAGACTTTTTATGGGTCTGTCGTTCTCACTGTTTCTGGGTGTGACATTCACACTGTTTATGGGAGTGACGTTCTCACTGTTTATTTGTGTGACGTTCCCTCTGTTTTTGGTTGTGACTTCTCACTGTTTTTGGTTCTGATGTTCTCAGTGTTGATGGGTGTGATGTTCTCACTGTTTATGGGTGTGACATTCACACTGTTTATGGGTGTGACATTCACGCTTTTTTGGGTGTGATGTTCATACTGTTTTTGCGTGTGATGTTGACACTGTTTATGGGTGTGATGTTCAGACTTTTAATGGATGTGACTTTCACACTGTTTATGGGTGTGACATTCACACTGTTTATGGGTGTGACATTCACGCTTTTTCGCGTGTGATGTTCATACTGTTTTTGCGTGTGATGTTGACACTGTTTATGGGTGTGATGTTCAGACTTTTAATGGATGTGACATTCACACTGTTTATGGGTGTGACGTTCTCACTGTTTATGTGTGTGACGTTCTCACTGTTTTTGAGTGTGATGTTCACACTGTTTATGGGTGTGACACTCACAATGTTTATGGGTGTGACGTTCGCACTCTTTATAGGTGTGACGTTCTCACTGTTTATCTGTTTAACTGTCCCTCTGTTTATGGGTGTGTCGTTCACACTGTTTATGTGTTTGAAATTTTCACTGATTATCGGTGTGCCTTCTCACTATTTATGGGTGTGACTTCTCACTGTTTATGTGTTTGACTTTCTCACTGTTTATGGGTGTGACATTCTCACTGTTTATGGGTGTGACATTCAGGCTTTTTTGGGTGTGATGTTCATACTGATTTTGCGTGTGATGTTGATACTGTTTATGGGTGTGATGTTCAGACTTTTAATGGGTGTGATATCCGCACTGTTTATAGGTGTGACGTTCTCACTGTTTATGGGTTTAACCGTCCCACTGTTTCTGGGTGTGTCATTCACACAGTTTATGGGTTTGACGTTCTCACTGATTATCGGTGTGCCTTCTCACTATTTATGGGTGTGACTTCTCACTGTTTATGGGTATGACTTTCTCACTGTTAATGGGTGTGGCATTCACACTGTTTATTGGTGTGACGTTCTCATTGTTTATGGGTGTGATGTTCTCACTGTTCTTGGTTGTGACATTCTGACTGTTTATGGGTGTGACGTTCCCACTGTTTTTGGTTGTGACTTCTCAATGTTTTTGGTTCTGATGTTCTCACTGTTTATGGGTGTGACGTTCTCACTGTTTATGGGTGTGACGTTCTCACTGTTTATGGGTGTGACGTTCCCACTGTTTTTGGTTGTGACTTCTCAATGTTTTTGGTTCTGATGTTCTCACTGTTTATGGGTGTGACATTCACGCTTTTTTGGGTGTGATGTGCATACTGGTTTTGCGTGTGATGTTGACACTGTTTTTGGGTGTGATGTTCAGACTTTTAATGGGTGTGACATTCACACTGTTTATGGGTGTGACGTTCTCACTGTTTATGTGTGTGACGTTCTCACTGTTTTTGAGTGTGATGTTCACATTGTTTTTGGGTGTGACGTTCACATTCTTTATGGATGTGACATTCACAATGTTTATGGGTGTGACGTTCTCACTGTTTATGTGTGTGACGTTCTCACTGTTTTTGAGTGTGATGTTCACATTGTTTTTGGGTGTGACGTTCACATTCTTTATGGATGTGACATTCACAATGTTTATGGGTGTGACGTTCTCACTGTTTATGTGTGTGACGTTCACACTGTTTTTGGGTGTGACATTCACACTGTTTATGGGTGTTACATTCACACTGCTTATGGGTGTGACGTTCGCAATCTTTATGAGTGTGACATTCTCACTGTTTATCGGTTTAACCGTCTCACTGTTTATGGGTGTGTCGTTCACACTGTTTATGGGTTTGACGTTCTCACTGATTATCGGTGTGCTTTCTCACTATTTATGGGTGTGACTTCTCACTGTTTATGGGTGTGACTTTCTCACTGTTTATGGGTGTGTCATTCACACTGTTTATGGGTGTGACGTTCTCACTGTTTATGGATGTGATGTTCACACTGTTTATGGGTGTGTCGTTCTCACTGTTTATTGGTGTGATGTTCTCACTGTTTATGTGTGTGATGTTCTCACTGCTTATGTGTGTGTTGTCTCACTGTTTATGGGTGTGATGTTCTCACTGTTTTTGTGTGTGACGCTCACACTGTTTTTGCGTGTGACGCTCACACTGTTTTTGGGTGTGATGTTCACACTGTTTTTGGGTGTGATTTTCACTCTGTTTATGGGTGTGACATTCACACTGTTTATGGGTGTGATGTTCTCACTGCTAATCGGTTTAACCGTCTCACTGTTTGTTGGTCTGTCGTTCACACTGTTTATGGGATTGACATTCTCACTGTTTATGGGTTTGACGTTCTCACTGTTTATGGGTGTGACATTCTCACTGTTTATCGGTGTGACATTCAGGCTTTTTTGGGTGTGATGTTCATACTGTTTTTGCGTGTGATGTTGACACTGTTTATTGGTGTGATGTTCTGACTTTTAATGGGTGTGATATGCACACTGTTAATGGGTTTAACCGTCCGACTGATTATGGGTGTGTCGTTCACACTGTTTATGGGTTTGACATTCTCACTGATTATCGGTGTGCCTTCTCACTATTTATGGGTGTGACTTCTCACTGTTTCTGGGTGTGTCGTTCTCACTGTTTATGGGTGTGGCATTCACACTGTTTATGGGTGTGACGTTCTCACTGTTTATGGGTGTGATGTTCTCACTGTTCTTGGTTGTGGCGTTCTGACTGTTTATGGGTGTGACGTTCCCACTGTTTTTGGTTGTGACTTCTCAATGTTTTTGGTTCTGATGTTCTCACTGTTTATGTGTGTGATGTTCTCAATGTTTATGGGTGTGACATTCATGCTTTTTTGGGTGTGATGTTCATACTGTTTTTGCGTGTGATGTTCAGACTTTTAATGGGTGTGACATTCACACTGTTTATGGGTGTGTCGTTCTCACTGTTTATGTGTGTGACGTTCTCACTGTTTTTGAGTATGATGTTCACACTGTTTTAGGGTGTGACGTTCACATTGTTTGTGGGTGTGACATTACAATGTTTATGGCTGTGACGTTCTCACTGTTTATGTGTGTGACGTTCACACTGTTTCTGGGTGTGATATTCACACTGTTTTTGGGTGTGACGTTCACACTGTTTATGGGTGTGAAATTCACAGTGTTTATGGGTGTGACGATCTCACTGTTTATCGGTTTAACCGTCTCACTGTTTATGGGTGTGACTTCTCACTGTTTGTGGGTGTGACTTTCTCGCTGTTTATTGGTGTGGCATTCACACTGTTTATGGGTGTGTCGTTCTCACTGTTTATGAGTGTGACGTTCTCACTGTTTATTTGTGTGACGTTCACACTATTTTTGGGTGTGATGTTCACACTGTTTTTGGGTGTGATGTTCACACTGTTTTTGGATGTCATGTTCAGACTGTTTATGGGTGTGACATTCTCAGTGTTTACGGGTGTGATGTTCTCACTGTTTATGGGTGTGACGTTCGCACTGTTTATGGGTGTGATGTTCACACTGTTTTTGGGTGTGACGTTCACACTGTTTTTGGGTGTGACGTTCACACTGTTTTTGGGTGTGATGTTCACACTGTTTTTGGATGTGATGTTCAGACTGTTTATGGGTGTGACATTCACACAGTTTTTGGGTGTGATGTTCACACTGTTTTTGGATGTGATGTTCACACTGTTTTTGGGTGTAATTGTAACCCTGTTTATGGGTGTGACATTCACACTGTTTATGGATGTGACATTCTCACTGCTAATCGGTTTTACCGTCTCACTTTTTATGGGTCTGTGGTTCACACTGTTGATGGGATTTCCATGCTCACTGTATATGGGTTTGACATTCTTACTGTTATGGGTGTGACATTCTCACTGTTTATTGGTGCGACATTCATGCTTTTTTGGGTGTGATGTTCATACTGATTTTGCGTGTTATGTTGACACTGTTTATGGGTGTGATGTTCAGACTTTTAATGGGCGTGACATCCGCACTGTTTATGGGTGTGACGTTCACACTGTTTTTGTGTGTGACGTTCTCACTGCTTTTGTGTGTGATGTTCACATTGGTTTTGGGTGTGACGTTCACATTGTTTGTGGGTGTGACATTCACAATGTTCATGGGTGTGACGTTCCCACTGTTTATGTGTGTGACGTTCACACTGTTTTTGGGTGTGACATTCTCACTGTTTATGGGTGTGACGTTCACAATGTTTATGGGTGTGACATTCACACTGTTTTTGGGTGTGACATTCACACTGTTTTTGGGTGTGACATTCTCACTGTTTATGGGTGTGACGTTCACACTGTTTTTGGGTGTGACATTCACACTGTTTTTGGGTGTGACATTCTCACTGTTTATGGGTGTGACGTTCACACTGTTTATGGGTGTGACATTCACACTGCTTATGGGTGTGTCGTTCACACTGTTTATCGGTTTGACGGTCTCACTGATTATCGGTGTGCCTTCTCACTATTTATGGGTTTGGCATTCACACTGTTTATGGGTGTGACGTTCTCACTGTTCATGGGTGTGACGTTCTCACTGTTTATGGGTGTGACATTCTCACTGTTTATGGTTGTGACGTTCACACTGTTCATGGGTGTGATGTTCTCACTGTTCATGGGTGTGATGTTCATACTGTTTTTGGGTGTGATGTTCACACTGTTTATGGGTGTGTCGTTCTCACTGTTTATGGGTGTGACGTTCTCACCATTTATGTGTGTGACGTTCACACTGTTTTTGGGTGTGATGTTCACACTCTTTATGGGTGTGAGGTTCTCACTGTTTATGGGTGATGTTTGCACTGTTTATGGGTGTGTCATTCTCACTGTTTATGGGTGTGACGTTCTCATTGTTTATGTGTGTGACGTTCACACTGTTTCTGGGTGTGATGTTCACACTGTTTTTGGGTGTGATTTTCACACTGTTTATGGGTGTGACATTCACACTGTTTATGGGTGTGACGTTCTCACTGCTAATCAGTTTAACCGTCTCACTGTTTATGGGTGTGTCGTTCACACTGTTTTTGGGATTGACATTCTCACTGTTTATGGGTTTGAAGTTCTCACTGTTTATGGGTGTGATGTTCTCACTGTTCTTGGTTGTGACATTCTCCATGTTTATGGGTGTGACATTCACACTTTTTTGGGTGTGATGTTCATACTGTTTTTGCGTGTGATGTTGACACTGTTTATGGGTGTTGTCTTCAGACTTTTAATGGTTGTGAAACCACACTGTTTATGTGTGCGATGTTCTCACTGTTTATGTGTGTGTTGTCTCACTGTTTATGGGTGTGATGTTCTCACTGTTTATGGGAGTGACGTTCTCACTGTTTTTGTGTGTAACGTTCTCACTGTTTTTGAGTGTGATGTTCACACTGGTTTTGGGTGTGACGTTCACATTGTTTATGGGTGTGACGTTCTCGCTGTTTATGTGTGTGATGCTCACACTTTTTTAGGGTGTGATGTTCACACTGTTTTTGGGTGTGACATTCACAGTGTTTTTGGGTGTGACATTCACACTGTTTATGGGTGTGACGTTCACACTGTTTATGGGAGTGACGTTCTCACTGTTTATGTGTGTGACGTTCTCACTGTTTATGGGTGTGACATTCACGCTTTTTTGGGTGTGATGTTCATACTGTTTTTGCGTGTGATGTTGACACTGTTTATGGGTCTGATGTTCAGACTTTTAATGGATGTGACATTCACACTGTTCATGGGTGTGACGTTCTCACTGTTTATGGATGTGACATTCTCACTGTTTATGGGTGTGACGTTCTCACTGTTCATGGGTGTGACATTCTCACTGTTTATGGGTGTGACATTCACACTGTTTATGGGTGTGACGTTCACACTGTTTTTGGGTGTGATGTTCTCACTGTTTATGGGTGTGTCGTTCTCACTGTTTATGGGTGTGACGTTCTCACCATTTATGTGTGTGACGTTCATACTGTTTTTGGGTGTGATGTTCACACTCTTTATAGGTGTGACGTTCTCACTGTTTATCTGTTTAATCGTCCCACTGTTTATGGGTGTGTCGTTCACACTGTTTAGGTTTTTGACCTTTTCACTGATTATCGGTGTGCCTTCTCACTATTTATAGGTGTGACTTCTCACTGTTTATGTGTTTGACGTTCTCACTGTTTATGGGTGTGACATTCTCACTGTTTATGGGTGTGACATTCAGGCTTTTTTGGGTGTGATGTTCATACTGTTTTTGCGTGTGATGTTGACACTGTTTATGGGTGTGATGTTCAGACTTTTAATGGGTGTGATATCCGCACTGTTTATGGGTTTAACCGTCCCACTGTTTATGGGTGTGTCGTTCACACAGTTTATGGGTTTGACATTCTCACTGATTATCGGTGTGCCTTCTCACTATTTATGGGTGTGACTTCTCACTGTTTATGGGTATGACTTTCTCACTGTTTATGGGTGTGGCATTCACACTTTTTATGGGTGTGACGTTCTGACTGTTTATGGGTGTGACGTTCCCAATGTTTTTGGTTGTGACTTCTCAATGTTTTTGGTTCTGATGTTCTCACTGTTTATGGGTTTGACGTTCTCACTGTTTATGGGTGTGACGTTCACACTGTTTATGGGTGTGATGTTCTCACTGTTTATGAGTGTGACGTTCTCACTGTTTATTTGTGTGACGTTCACACTGTTTTTGGGTGTGACGTTCACACTGTTTTTGGGTGTGATGTTCACACTGTTTTTGGATGTGATGTTCAGACTGTTTATGGGTGTGACGTTCGCACTGTTTATGGGTGTGATGTTTACACTGTTTTTGGGTGTGACGTTCACACTGTTTTTGGGTGTGATGTTCACACTGTTTTTGGGTGTAATTTTAACCCTGTTTATGGTTGTGAGATTCACACTGTTTATGGGTGTGACATTCTCACTGCTAATCGGTTTAACCGTCTCACTGTTTATGGGTCTCTGGTTCACACTGTTGATGGGATTGCCATGCTCACTGTTATGGGTTTGACATTCTTACTGTTATGGGTGTGACACTCTCACTGTTTATCGGTGTGACATTCATGCTTTTTGGGTGTGATGTTCGTACTGATTTTGCGTGTTATGTTGCCACTGTTTATGGGTGTGATGTTCAGACTTTTAATGGGTGTGACATCCACACTGTTTTTGGGTGTGACGTTCACACTGTTTTTGTGTGTGACGTTCTCACTGCTTTTGTGTGTGATGTTCACATTGGTTTTGGGTGTGACGTTCACATTGTTTGTGGGTGTGACATTCACAATGTTCATGGGTGTGACGTTCTCACTGTTTCTGTGTGTGACGTTCACACTGTTTTTGGGTGTGATGTTCACACTGTTTTTGGGTGTGACATTCACACTGTTTTTGGGTGTGACATTCACACTCTTTATGGGTGTGACGTTCGCACTCTTTATGGGTGTGACGTTCTCACTGTTTATCGGTTTAGCCGTCTCACTGTTTATGGGTCTGTCGTTCACACTGTTTATGGGTTTGACATTCTCACTGTTTATGGGTTTAACGTTCTCACTGTTTATGGGTGTGACATTCTCACTGTTTATCAGTGTGATGTTCTCACTGTTTATGGGTGTGACATTCACGCTTTTTTGGGTGTGATGTTCATACTGTTTTTGCGTGTGATGTTGACACTGTTTATGAGTGTGATGTTCAGACTTTTAATGGGTGTGACTTCCACACTGTTTATGGGTGTGACGTTCACACTGTTTTTGTGTGTAACGTTCTCACTGTTTATGAGTGTGACATTCACACTGTTTATGGGTGTGACGTTCACACTGTTTATGGGAGTGACGTTCTCACTGTTTATGTGTGTGACGTTCCCTCCGTTTTTGGTTGTGACTTCTTACTGTTTTTGGTTCTGATATTCTCAGTGTTGATGGGTGTGATGTTCTCACTGTTTTTGCGTGTGATGTTGACACTGTTTATGGGTGTGATGATCAGACTTTTAATGGATGTGACATTCACACTGTTTATGGGTGTGACGTTCTCACTGTTTATGGGTGTGACGTTCTCACTGTTTTTGAGTGTGATGTTCACACTGTTTATGGGTGTGACATTCACAATGTTTATGGGTGTGACATTCTCAATGTTTATCTGTGTGACATTCACACTGTTTATGGGTCTGACATTCACACTGTTCATGGGTGTGACGTTCGCACTCTTTATAGGTGTGACGTTCTCACTGTTTATCTGTTTAACCGTCCCACTGTTTATGGGTGTGTCGTTCACCCTGTTTATGTGTTTGACCTTTTCACTGATTGTCGGTGTGCCTTCTCACTATTTATGGGTGTGACTTCTCACTGTTTATGTGTTTGACGTTCTCACTGTTTATGGGTGTGACATTCTCACTGTTTATGGGTGTGACATTCAGGCTTTTTTGCGTGTGATGTTGACACTGTTTATGGGTGTGATGTTCAGACTTTTAATGGGTGTGACATCCACACTGTTTATGGTTTAACCGTCCCACTATTTATGGGTGTGTCATTCACACAGTTTATGGGTTTGACATTCTCACTGATTATCGGTGTGCCTTCTCACTATTTATGGGTGTGGTGTTCACACTGTTTATGGGTGTGACGTTCTCACTGTTTATGGGTGTGATGTTCTCACTGTTCTTGGTTGTGACGTTCTGACTGTTTATGGGTGTGATGTTCCCACTGTTTTTGGTTGTGACTTCTCAATGTTTTTGGGTTTGATGTTCTCACAGTTTATGGGTGTGACATTCACGTTTTTTTGGGTGTGATGTTCATACTGTTTTTGCATGTGATGTTGGCACTGTTTATGGGTGTGATGTTCAGACTTTTAATGGGTGTGACATTCACAATGTTTATGGGTGTGACGTTCTCACTGTTTATGTGTGTGACATTCTCACTGTTTTAGGGTGTGTTATTCACACTGTTTTTGGGTGTGACGTTCACACTGTTAATGGGTGTGAAATTCACAGTGTTTATGGGTGTGACATTCTCACTGTTTATCGGTTTAACCGTCTCACTGTTTATGGGTGTGACTTCTCACTGTTTGTGGGTGTGATTTTCTCGCTGTTTATGGGTGTGGCATTCACACTGTTTATGGGTGTGTCATTGTCACTGTTTTTGAGTATGAAGTTCACACTGTTTTTGGGTGTGACGTTCACATTGTTTATGGGTGTGACATTCACAATGTTTATGGGTGTGATGTTCTCACTGTTTATTTGTGTGACATTCACACTGTTTTTTGGGTGTGATGTTCACAATGTTCATGGGTGTGATGTTCACACTGTTTTTGGGTGTGACATTCACTCTGTTTATGGGTGTGACGTTCTCACTGTTTATCGGTTTAACCATCTCACTGTTTATGGGTGTGTCGTTCACTCTATTTATGGGTTTGACATTCTCACTGATTATCGGTGTGCCTTCTCACTATGCATGGGTGTGACTTCTCACTGTTAATGGGTGTGATGTTCTCACTGTTTGTATGACATTCACACTGTTGATGGGTTTGATGTTCATACTGTTTTTGGGTGTGTCGTTCTCACTGTTTATGTGTGTGACGTTCTCACTGTTTATGTGTGTGACGTTCACACTGTTTTTCGGTGTGACGTTCACACTGTTTATGTGTGTGACATTCACACTGTTTATGGGTGTGACTTCTCGCTGTTTATGGGTGTGACTTTCTCATTGTTTATGGGTGTGGCATTCACACTGTTTATTGGTGTGACATTCTGACTGTTTATGGGTGTGACGTTCTCACTGTTTATGTGTGTGATGCTCACACTTTTTATGGGTGTGATGTTCACACTGTTTTTGGGTGTGACTTTCACACTGTTTTTGGGTGTGATGTTCACACTGTTTTTGGATGTGATGTTCAGACTTTTTATGGGTCTGTTGTTATCACTGTTTATGGGTGTGACATTCACACTGTTTATGGGAGTGACGTTCTCACTGTTTATTTGTGTGACGTTCCCTCCGTTTTTGGTTGTGACTTCTCACTGTTTTTGGTTCCGATGTTCTCAGTGTTGATGGGTGTGATGTTCTCACTGTTTATGGGTGTGACATTCACACTGTTTATGGGTGTGACATTCACACTTTTTTGGGTGTGATGTTCATACTGTTTTTGCGTGTGATGTTGACACTGTTTATGGGTGTGATGTTCAGACTTTTAATGGATGTGACTTTCACACTGTTTATGGGTGTGACGTTCTCACTGTTTGTGGGTGTGACTTTCTCGCTGTTTATGGGTGTGGCATTCACACTGTTTATGGGTGTGTCGTTCTCACTGTTTATGGGTGTGACGTTCTCACTGTTTATTTGTGTGACGTTCACACTATTTTTGGGTGTGACGTTCACACTGTTTTTGGATGTGATGTTCAGACTGTTTATGGTTGTGACGTTCTCAGTGTTTATGGGTGTGATGTTCTCACTGTTTATGTGTGTGACGTTCGCACTGTTTATGGGTGTGATGTTCACACTGTTTTTGGGTGTGAGGTTCACACTGTTTTTGGGTGTGACGTTCACACTGTTTTTGGGTGTGATGTTCACACTGATTTTGGATGTGATGTTCAGACTGTTTATGGGTGTGACATTCACACAGTTTTTGGGTGTGATGTTCACACTGTTTTTGGATGTGATGTTCACACTGTTTATGTGTGTTACGTTCACACTGTTTTTGGGTGTGATGTTCACACTGTTTTTGGGTGTAATTTTAACCCTGTTTATGGGTGTGACATTCACACTGTTTATGGATGTGACATTCTCACTGCAAATCAGTTTAACCGTCTCACTTTTTATGGGTCTGTGGTTCACACTGTTTATGGGATTGCCATGCTCACTGTATATGGGTTTGACATTCTTACTGTTATGGGTGTGACATTCTCACTGTTTATCGGTGTGACATTCATGCTTTTTTGGGTGTGAGGTTCATACTGATTTTGCGTGTTATGTTGACACTGTTTATGGGTGTGATGTTCAGACTTTTAATGGGTGTGACATCCGCACTGTTTATGGGTGTGACGTTCACACTGTTTTTGTGTGTGACGTTCTCACTGCTTTTATGTGTGATGTTCACATTGGTTTTGGGTGTGACGTTCACATTGTTTGTGGGTGTGACATTCACAATGTTCATGGGTGTGACGTTCCCACTGTTTATGTGTGTGACGTTCACACTATTTTTGGGTGTGACATTCTCACTGTTTATGGGTGTGACGTTCTCACTGTTTATGGGTGTGACATTCACACTGTTTTTGGGTGTGACATTCACACTGTTTTTGGGTGTGACGTTCACACTGTTAATGGGTGTGAAATTCACAGTATTTATGGGTGTGTCATTCTCACTGTTTATCGGTTTAACCGTCTCACTGTTTATGGGTGTGACTTCTCACTGTTTGTGGGTGTGACTTTCTCGCTGTTTATGGGTGTGGCATTCACACTGTTTATGGGTGTGTCATTGTCACTGTTTTTGAGTATGATGTTCACACTGTTTTTGGGTGTGACGTTCACATTGTTTATGGGTGTGACATTCACAATGTTTATGGGTGTGATGTTCTCACTGTTTATTTGTGTGACATTCACACTGTTTTTGGGTGTGATGTTCACAGTGTTAATGGGTGTGATGTTCACACTGTTTTTGGGTGTGACATTCACTCTGTTTATGGGTGTGACGTTCTCACTGTTTATCGGTTTAACCGTCTCACTGTTTATGGGTGTGTCGTTCACTCTGTTTATGGGTTTGACATTCTCACTGATTATCGGTGTGCCTTCTCACTATGCATGGGTGTGACATCTCACTGCTAAGCGTGTGACTTTCTCACTGTTTCTGGGTGTGATGTTCTCACTCTTTGTATGACATTCACACTGTTGATGGGTTTGATGTTCATACTGTTTTTGGGTGTGACGTTCTCACTGTTTATGTGTGTGACGTTCTCACTGTTTATGTGTGTGACGTTCACACTGTTTTTGGGTGTGACGTTCACACTGTTTATGGGTGTGACATTCACACTGTTTATGGGTGTGACTTTCTCATTGTTTATGGGTGTGGCATTCACACTGTTTATTGGTGTGACATTCTGACTGTTTATGGGTGTGACGTTCTCACTGTTTATGTGTGTGATGCTCACACTTTTTATGGGCGTGATGTTCACACTGTTTTTGGGTGTGACTTTCAGACTGTTTTTGGGTGTGATGTTCACACTGTTTTTGGATGTGATGTTCAGACTTTTTATGGGTCTGTCGTTCTCACTGTTTATGGGTGTGACATTCACACTGTTTATGGGAGTGACGTTCTCACTGTTTATTTGTGTGACGTTCCCTCCGTTTTTGGTTGTGACTTCTCACTGTTTTTGGTTCTGATGTTCTCAGTGTTGATGGGTGTGATGTTCTCACTGTTTATGGGTGTGACATTCACGCTTTTTTGGGTGTGATGTTCATACTGTTTTTGTGTGTGATGTTGACACTGTTTATGGGTGTGATGTTCAGACTTTTAATGGATGTGATTTTCACACTGTTTATGGGTGTGACGTTCTCACTGTTTGTGGGTGTGACTTTCTCACTGTTTATGGGTGTGGCATTCACACTGTTTATGGGTGTGTCGTTCTCACTGTTTATGGCTGTGACGTTCTCACTGTTTATTTGTGTGACGTTCACACTATTTTTGGGTGTGATGTTCACACTGTTTTTGGATGTGATGTTCACACTGTTTATGTGTGTTACGTTCACACTGTTTTTGGGTGTGATGTTCACACTGTTTTCGCATGTGATGTTGACACTGTTTATGGGTGTGATGTTCAGACTTTTAATGGGTGTGACATCCACACTGTTTATGGGTGTGACGTTCACACTGTTTTTGGATGTGATGTTCACACTGTTTATGTGTGTTACGTTCACACTGTTTTTGGGTGTGATGTTCACACTGTTTTTGGGTGTAATTTTAATCCTGTTTATGGGTGTGACATTCACACTGTTTATGGATGTGACATTCTCACTGCTAATCGGTTTAACCGTCTCACTTTTTATGGGTCTGTGGTTCACACTGTTTATGGGATTGCCATGCTCACTGTATATGGGTTTGACATTCTTACTGTTATGGGTGTGACATTCTCACTGTTTATCGGTGTGACATTCATGCTTTTTTGGGTGTGAGGTTCATACTGATTTTGCGTGTTATGTTGACACTGTTTATGGGTGTGATGTTCAGACTTTTAATGGGTGTGACATCCGCACTGTTTATGGGTGTGACGTTCACACTGTTTTTGTGTGTGACGTTCTCACTGCTTTTATGTGTGATGTTCACATTGGTTTTGGGTGTGACGTTCACATTGTTTGTGGGTGTGACATTCACAATGTTCATGGGTGTGACGTTCCCACTGTTTATGTGTGTGACGTTCACACTGTTTTTGGGTGTGACATTCTCACTGTTTATGGGTGTGACGTTCTCACTGTTTATGGGTGTGACATTCACACTGTTCTTGGGTGTGACATTCACACTGTTTTTGGGTGTGACATTCTCACTGTTTATGGGTGTGACGTTCACACTGTTTTTGGGTGTGACATTCACACTGTTTTTGGGTGTGACATTCTCACTGTTTATGGGTGTGACGTTCACACTGTTTATGGGTGTGACATTCACACTGTTTATGGGTGTGTCGTTCACACTGTTTATCGGTTTGACGGTCTCACTGATTATCGGTGTGCCTTCTCACTATTTATGGGTTTGGCATTCACACTGTTTATGGGTTTGACGTTCTCACTGTTCATGGGTGTGACGTTCTCACTGTTTATGGGTGTGACATTCTCACTGTTTATGGTTGTGACGTTCACACTGTTCATGGGTGTGATGTTCTCACTGTTCATGGGTGTGATGTTCATACTGTTTTTGGGTGTGATGTTCACACTGTTTATGGGTGTGTCATTCTCACTGTTTATGGGTGTGACGTTCTCACCATTTATGTGTGTGACGTTCACACTGTTTTTGGGAGTGATGTTCACACTCTTTATGGGTGTGAGGTTCTCACTGTTTATGGGTGATGTTTGCACTGTTTATGGGTGTGTCATTCTCACTGTTTATGGGTGTGACGTTCTCATTGTTTATGTGTGTGACATTCACACTGTTTCTGGGTGTGATGTTCACACTGTTTTTGGGTGTGATTTTCACACTGTTTATGGGTGTGACATTCACACTGCTTATGGGTGTGACGTTCTCACTGCTAATTGGTTTAACCGTCTCACTGTTTATGGGTGTGTCGTTCACACTGTTTTTGGGATTGACATTCTCACTGTTTATGGGTTTGACGTTCTCACTGTTTATGGGTGTGACATTCTCACTGTTTATCAGTGTGATGTTCTCACTGATCTTGGTTGTGACATTCTCCATGTTTATGGGTGTGACATTCACGCTTTTTTGGGTGTGATGTTCATACTGTTTTTGCGTGTGATGTTGACACTGTTTATTGGTGTTGTCTTCAGACTTTTAATGGTTGTGACATCCACACTGTTTATGGGTGTGACGTTCACACTGTTTTTGTGTGTAACGTTCTCACTGTTTTTGAGTGTGATGTTCACACTGGTTTTGGGTGTGACGTTCATATTGTTTATGGGTGTGAAGTTCTCACTGTTTATGTGTGTGACGTTCACACTGTTTTAGGGTGTGATGTTCACACTCTTTTTGGGTGTGACATTCACAGTGTTTTTGGGTGTGACATTCACACTGTTTATGGGTGTGACGTTCACACTGTTTATGGGAGTGACGTTCTCACTGTTTATGTGTGTGACGTTCTCACTGTTTATGGGTGTGACATTCACGCTTTTTTGGGTGTGATGTTCATACTGTTTTCGCGTGTGATGTTGACACTGTTTATGGGTGTGATGTTCAGACTTTTAATGGGTGTGACATCCACACTGTTTATGGGTGTGACGTTCACACTGTTTTTGGATGTGATGTTCACACTGTTTATGTGTGTTACGTTCACACTGTTTTTGGGTGTGATGTTCACACTGTTTTTGGGTGTAATTTTAACCCTGTTTATGGGTGTGACATTCACACTGTTTATGGATGTGACATTCTCACTGCTAATCGGTTTAACCGTCTCACTTTTTATGGGTCTGTGGTTCACACTGTTTATGGGATTGCCATGCTCACTGTATATGGGTTTGACATTCTTACTGTTATGGGTGTGACATTCTCACTGTTTATCGGTGTGACATTCATGCTTTTTTGGGTGTGAGGTTCATACTGATTTTGCGTGTTATGTTGACACTGTTTATGGGTGTGATGTTCAGACTTTTAATGGGTGTGACATCCGCACTGTTTATGGGTGTGACGTTCACACTGTTTTTGTGTGTGACGTTCTCACTGCTTTTATGTGTGATGTTCACATTGGTTTTGGGTGTGACGTTCACATTGTTTGTGGGTGTGACATTCACAATGTTCATGGGTGTGACGTTCCCACTGTTTATGTGTGTGACGTTCACACTGTTTTTGGGTGTGACATTCTCACTGTTTATGGGCGTGACGTTCTCACTGTTTATGGGTGTGACATTCACACTGTTCTTGGGTGTGACATTCACACTGTTTTTGGGTGTGACATTCTCACTGTTTATGGGTGTGACGTTCACACTGTTTTTGGGTGTGACATTCACACTGTTTTTGGGTGTGACATTCTCACTGTTTATGGGTGTGACGTTCACACTGTTTATGGGTGTGACATTCACACTGTTTATGTGTGTGACGTTCTCACTGTTTATGGGTGTGACATTCACGCTTTTTTGGGTGTGATGTTCATACTGTTTTCGCGTGTGATGTTGACACTGTTTATGGGTGTGATGTTCAGACTTTTAATGGGTGTGACATCCACACTGTTTATGGGTGTGACGTTCACACTGTTTTTGGATGTGATGTTCACACTGTTTATGTGTGTTACGTTCACACTGTTTTTGGGTGTGATGTTCACACTGTTTTTGGGTGTAATTTTAACCCT
Organism: Isurus oxyrinchus; assembly: GCA_026770705.1. Lineage (NCBI taxonomy): Eukaryota > Metazoa > Chordata > Chondrichthyes > Lamniformes > Lamnidae > Isurus > Isurus oxyrinchus. Next base: position 738,144 of record JANJGN010000013.1, on the reverse strand, counting down.
GTTTATGGGTGTGACATTCACACTGTTTATGGATGTGACATTCTCACTGCTAATCGGTTTAACCGTCTCACTTTTTATGGGTCTGTGGTTCACACTGTTTATGGGATTGCCATGCTCACTGTATATGGGTTTGACATTCTTACTGTTATGGGTGTGACATTCTCACTGTTTATCGGTGTGACATTCATGCTTTTTTGGGTGTGAGGTTCATACTGATTTTGCGTGTTATGTTGACACTGTTTATGGGTGTGATGTTCAGACTTTTAATGGGTGTGACATCCGCACTGTTTATGGGTGTGACGTTCACACTGTTTTTGTGTGTGACGTTCTCACTGCTTTTATGTGTGATGTTCACATTGGTTTTGGGTGTGACGTTCACATTGTTTGTGGGTGTGACATTCACAATGTTCATGGGTGTGACGTTCCCACTGTTTATGTGTGTGACGTTCACACTGTTTTTGGGTGTGACATTCTCACTGTTTATGGGTGTGACGTTCTCACTGTTTATGGGTGTGACATTCACACTGTTCTTGGGTGTGACATTCACACTGTTTTTGGGTGTGACATTCTCACTGTTTATGGGTGTGACGTTCACACTGTTTTTGGGTGTGACATTCACACTGTTTTTGGGTGTGACATTCTCACTGTTTATGGGTGTGACATTCACACTGTTTATGGGTGTGACATTCACACTGTTTATGGGTGTGTCGTTCACACTGTTTATCGGTTTGACGGTCTCACTGATTATCGGTGTGCCTTCTCACTATTTATGGGTTTGGCATTCACACTGTTTATGGGTGTGACGTTCTCACTGTTCATGGGTGTGACGTTCTCACTGTTTATGGTTGTGACGTTCACACTGTTCATGGGTGTGATCTTCTCACTGTTCATGGGTGTGATGTTCATACTGTTTTTAGGTGTGATGTTCACACTGTTTATGGGTGTGTCATTCTCACTGTTTATGGGTGTGACGTTCTCACCATTTATGTGTGTGACGTTCACACTGTTTTTGGGAGTGATGTTCACACTCTTTATGGGTGTGAGGTTCTCACTGTTTATGGGTGATGTTTGCACTGTTTATGGGTGTGTCATTCTCACTGTTTATGGGTGTGACGTTCTCATTGTTTATGTGTGTGACGTTCACACTGTTTCTGGGTGTGATGTTCACACTGTTTTTGGGTGTGATTTTCACACTGTTTATGGGTGTGACATTCACACTGTTTCTGGGTGTGATGTTCACACTGTTTTTGGGTGTGATTTTCACACTGTTTATGGGTGTGACATTCACACTGCTTATGGGTGTGACGTTCTCACTGCTAATTGGTTTAACCGTCTCACTGTTTATGGGTGTGTCGTTCACATTCTTTTTGGGATTGACATTCTCACTGTTTATGGGTTTGACGTTCTCACTGTTTATGGGTTTGACGTTCTCACTGTTCTTGGTTTTGACATTCTCCATGTTTATGTGTGTGACATTCACACTTTTTTGGGTGTGATGTTCATACTGTTTTTGCGTGTGATGTTGACACTGTTTATGGGTGTTGACTTCAGACTTTTAATGGTTGTGACATCCACACTTTTTATGGGTGTGACGTTCACACTGTTTTTGTGTGTAACGTTCTCACTGTTTTTGAGTGTGATGTTCACACTGGTTTTGGGTGTGACGTTCATATTGTTTATGGGTGTGAAGTTCTCACTGTTTATGTGTGTGACGTTCACACTGTTTTAGGGTGTGATGTTCACACTCTTTTTGGGTGTGACATTCACAGTGTTTTTGGGTGTGACATTCACGCTGTTTATGGGTGTGACGTTCACACTGTTTATGGGAGTGACGTTCTCACTGTTTATGTGTGTGACGTTCTCACTGTTTATGGGTGTGACATTCACGCTTTTTTGGGTGTGATGTTCATACTGTTTTCGCGTGTGATGTTGACACTGTTTATGGGTGTGATGTTCAGACTTTTAATGGGTGTGACATCCACACTGTTTATGGGTGTGACGTTCACACTGTTTTTGGATGTGATGTTCACACTGTTTATGTGTGTTGCGTTCACACTGTTTTTGGGTGTGATGTTCACACTGTTTTTGGGTGTAATTTTAACCCTGTTTATGGGTGTGACATTCACACTGTTTATGGATGTGACATTCTCACTGCTAATCGGTTTAACCGTCTCACTTTTTATGGGTCTGTGGTTCACACTGTTTATGGGATTGCCATGCTCACTGTATATGGGTTTGACATTCTTACTGTTATGGGTGTGACATTCTCACTGTTTATCGGTGTGACATTCATGCTTTTTTGGGTGTGAGGTTCATACTGATTTTGCGTGTTATGTTGACACTGTTTATGGGTGTGATGTTCAGACTTTTAATGGGTGTGACATCCGCACTGTTTATGGGTGTGACGTTCACACTGTTTTTGTGTGTGACGTTCTCACTGCTTTTATGTGTGATGTTCACATTGGTTTTGGGTGTGACGTTCACATTGTTTGTGGGTGTGACATTCACAATGTTCATGGGTGTGACGTTCCCACTGTTTATGTGTGTGACGTTCACACTGTTTTTGGGTGTGACATTCTCACTGTTTATGGGTGTGACGTTCTCACTGTTTATGGGTGTGACATTCACACTGTTCTTGGGTGTGACATTCACACTGTTTTTGGGTGTGACATTCTCACTGTTTATGGGTGTGACGTTCACACTGTTTTTGGGTGTGACATTCACACTGTTTTTGGGTGTGACATTCTCACTGTTTATGGGTGTGACGTTCACACTGTTTATGGGTGTGACATTCACACTGTTTATGGGTGTGTCGTTCACACTGTTTATCGGTTTGACGGTCTCACTGATTATCGGTGTGCCTTCTCACTATTTATGGGTTTGGCATTCACACTGTTTATGGGTGTGACGTTCTCACTGTTCATGGGTGTGACGTTCTCAATGTTTATGGGTGTGACATTCTCACTGTTTATGGTTGTGACGTTCACACTGTTCATGGGTGTGATCTTCTCACTGTTCATGGGTGTGATGTTCATACTGTTTTTGGGTGTGATGTTCACACTGTTTATGGGTGTGTCATTCTCACTGTTTATGGGTGTGACGTTCTCACCATTTATGTGTGTGACGTTCACACTGTTTTTGGGAGTGATGTTCACACTCTTTATGGGTGTGAGGTTCTCACTGTTTATGGGTGATGTTTGCACTGTTTATGGGTGTGTCATTCTCACTGTTTATGGGTGTGACGTTCTCATTGTTTATGTGTGTGACATTCACACTGTTTCTGGGTGTGATGTTCACACTGTTTTTGGGTGTGATTTTCACACTGTTTATGGGTGTGACATTCACACTGCTTATGGGTGTGACGTTCTCACTGCTAATTGGTTTAACCGTCTCACTGTTTATGGGTGTGTCGTTCACACTGTTTTTGGGATTGACATTCTCACTGTTTATGGGTTTGACGTTCTCACTGTTTATGGGTGTGACATTCTCACTGTTTATCAGTGTGATGTTCTCACTGTTCTTGGTTGTGACATTCTCCATGTTTATGGGTGTGACATTCACGCTTTTTTGGGTGTGATGTTCATACTGTTTTTGCGTGTGATGTTGACACTGTTTATGGGTGTTGTCTTCAGACTTTTAATGGTTGTGACATCCACACTGTTTATGGGTGTGACGTTCACACTGTTTTTGTGTGTAACGTTCTCACTGTTTTTGAGTGTGATGTTCACACTGGTTTTGGGTGTGACGTTCATATTGTTTATGGGTGTGAAGTTCTCACTGTTTATGTGTGTGACGTTCACACTGTTTTAGGGTGTGATGTTCACACTCTTTTTGGGTGTGACATTCACAGTGTTTTTGGGTGTGACATTCACACTGTTTATGGGTGTGACGTTCACACTGTTTATGGGAGTGACGTTCTCACTGTTTATGGGTGTGACGTTCTCACTGTTTATGGGAGTGACATTCACGCTTTTTTGGGTGTGATGTTCATACTGTTTTCGCGTGTGACATTCACACTGTTTATGGATGTGACATTCTCACTGCTAATCGGTTTAACCGTCTCACTTTTTATGGGTCTGTGGTTCACACTGTTTATGGGATTGCCATGCTCACTGTATATGGGTTTGACATTCTTACTGTTATGGGTGTGACATTCTCACTGTTTATCGGTGTGACATTCATGCTTTTTTGGGTGTGAGGTTCATACTGATTTTGCGTGTTATGTTGACACTGTTTATGGGTGTGATGTTCAGACTTTTAATGGGTGTGACATCCGCACTGTTTATGGGTGTGACGTTCACACTGTTTTTGTGTGTGACGTTCTCACTGCTTTTATGTGTGATGTTCACATTGGTTTTGGGTGTGACGTTCACATTGTTTGTGGGTGTGACATTCACAATGTTCATGGGTGTGACGTTCCCACTGTTTATGTGTGTGACGTTCACACTGTTTTTGGGTGTGACATTCTCACTGTTTATGGGTGTGACGTTCTCACTGTTTATGGGTGTGACATTCACACTGTTCTTGGGTGTGACATTCACACTGTTTTTGGGTGTGACATTCTCACTGTTTATGGGTGTGACGTTCACACTGTTTTTGTGTGTGACATTCACACTGTTTTTGGGTGTGACATTCTCACTGTTTATGGGTGTGACGTTCACACTGTTTATGGGTGTGACATTCACACTGTTTATGGGTGTGTCGTTCACACTGTTTATAGGTTTGACGGTCTCACTGATTATCGGTGTGCCTTCTCACTATTTATGGGTTTGGCATTCACACTGTTTATGGGTGTGACGTTCTCACTGTTCATGGGTGTGACGTTCTCACTGTTTATGGGTGTGACATTCTCACTGTTTATGGTTGTGACGTTCACACTGTTCATGGGTGTGATGTTCTCACTGTTCATGGGTGTGATGTTCACACTGTTTTTGGGTGTGATGTTCACACTGTTTATGGGTGTGTCGTTCTCACTGTTTATGGGTGTGACGTTCTCACCATTTATGTGTGTGACGTTCACACTGTTTTTGGGAGTGATGTTCACACTCTTTATGGGTGTGAGGTTCTCACTGTTTATGGGTGATGTTTGTACTGTTTATGGGTGTGTCATTCTCACTGTTTATGCGTGTGACGTTCTCATTGTTTATGTGTGTGACATTCACACTGTTTCTGGGTGTGATGTTCACACTGTTTTTGGGTGTGATTTTCACACTGTTTATGGGTGTGACATTCACACTGCTTATGGGTGTGACGTTCTCACTGCTAATTGGTTTAACCGTCTCACTGTTTATGGGTGTGTCGTTCACACTGTTTTTGGGATTGACATTCTCACTGTTTATGGGTTTGACGTTCTCACTGTTTATGGGTTTGACGTTCTCACTGTTCTTGGTTGTGACATTCTCCATGTTTATGGGTGTGACATTCACGCTTTTTTGGGTGTGATGTTCATACTGTTTTTGCGTGTGATGTTGACACTGTTTATGGGTGTTGACTTCAGACTTTTAATGGTTGTGACATCCACACTGTTTATGGGTGTGACGTTCACACTGTTTTTGTGTGTAACGTTCTCACTGTTTTTGAGTGTGATGTTCACACTGGTTTTGGGTGTGACGTTCATATTGTTTATGGGTGTGAAGTTCTCACT
>JANJGN010000013.1:92500-117500 GCA_026770705.1 Isurus oxyrinchus | reverse complement strand
CTGCTGTGGATATAACATTGCAGAGTCCAGAAAGTCAGAGTCCAATGAGGGTTCCTTTACAGAGGAGCTACAGTTCAGCTAACTGAAGCAGGATTTTGCAGAGTTCCTCTAAAGTTGATGGTGAGGCAGCGAGATGAGGTTGGTACACAGGGAACTGGTCTGCTCGGCCTGCAATGGCAGGAATCTTGCAGAGGAACAGGCTCCGAGGAGACTTAGACTTGATGCAGACTGTTGGTCAGCCTGGAGTCCTGTTTTGATGTTTGCAGGCTGGAGTTTAAACAGTAGGCTGAGTTGTGAGTCTGGAAATGTAATATTAAAACTCTCCAAAGGCCAGAAACTTAAGTCATGTGGATGTTGACATTAATGCATCAGTAGCCGGCTAGTACACAGTTTCTATGCCTCTGATCAAAATCCATTGTTTACCTTAGGAGATAAATGGTGCCTTTTAGCGCTTCTGCAGGTATAATGAGTTTCGATGGTTTCCCTTTTATTATAGGACCAGGCTGGGGAGAAGGATTGTCTACTGATCCATATCATATTTTTATTGATTATGATGTATCCTCACAATGAGAGGTGTGGGATTCCACAAGGATGAAGTTGGAGCTTTTGTCTGTAACTGCCATTAGAAATTTCCAGAAACGGGAGCCAACTTGTGAATCATGTGACATGTAGCAGCCATCTTTTGGTTCAGCAAAGTTCACTTTTTAATTAAACAGAAGGCAAGGTTTAATTTAAACAGTTTATGATCTCTTTCATGTCTTAGGGACATGACATTAACTACCTTAGTGATTTGTGTATATACCTGTATCAGTCAGTTTCTCTATCACATTTAGTTAACTTATTCCTAGTATGAGGTTTTCTCATTCTCCCAATCAAAAAGTACACCCCACACTTATCTATAGTGAAGATTATTTGCTAATTATATTCTGCAGGTTTATGTATGCCTTGTTGTATTTTGTCACATCTCCCTCTGGGTCAACTATAGAGCCCAACTTGGTGTCATCCACAAATTTCAAAATAGTAATTCCGACTCCAGGGTCCAAAGCATTTATATGTAAACCTCATTGCTCTTTGTGGGAGCTTGCTGTGTGCAATGTAGCTCCTGCATTTCCTACTTAATTATAGTGACTAGACTTCAAATTTGGATGTAAAGAGCTTTTGGATATCCTGAGATTGTGAAAGGTGCTAGAGTAATGCAAACTTTTATTTTGATCCCAATTTCATTACATGTTCTCACTAGAAATGTTCCCTTGCCCGAGTCTGTTGTCCTAATTCTTTTAGACATATTAAACCAACTAGATTCATCCTCTGCTTTAATAACAAGGCCACATAAGAGGCTCTATCTCACTTACATGTCACACACGCTTCAAACGTCACTGCTTCATTCTGTCCACCCTTTTACGTTGGTGTAAACACATTATTCAGTCGATATTCTAATGAACTCTGTCAGCTTTTCTTGTTTATTGTGTTGGTGAATCATGAATCTCCTTCCATTCTTTATCATTTCCTCTAATGACTCCCTTCCTCGCACCGGCAACTCTCAGATTTCAGCTTCTAGAATGCCATTTTCCCCTGTTTCTCCATCTCTGTTCTGATGGTGCCACCTTCCAAACCAGAGCTACTGGTGTGTCTTTATTGTTCTCAGCTGAGGATGTCCCCCACACCCCCAACAACCCCCCCCAACAACCCCCCCCAACAACCCCCCCCAACAACCCCCCCAACAACCCCCCCAACAACCCCCCCAACAACCCCCCCCAACAACCCCCCCCAACAACCCCCCCCAACAACCCCCCCCAACAACCCCCCCCCAACAACCCCCCCCAACAACCCCCCCAACAACCCCCCCAACAACCCCCCCAACAACCCCCCCAACAACCCCCCCAACAACCCCCCCCCAACAACCCCCCCCAACAACCCCCCCCAACAACCCCCCCCCAACAACCCCCCCCAACAACCCCCCCAACAACCCCCCCCCAACAACCCCCCCAACAACCCCCCCAACAACCCCCCCCAACAACCCCCCCAACAACCCCCCCAACAACCCCCCCCAACAACCCCCCCAACAACCCCCCCCAACAACCCCCCCCAACAACCCCCCCAACAACCCCCCCCAACAACCCCCCCCAACAACCCCCCCCAACAACCCCCCCAACAACCCCCCCAACAACCCCCCCCAACAACCCCCCCAACAACCCCCCCCAACAACCCCCCCTAGCTCTGGTTGACAGGGCCCTCAACCATGTCCCTTCCATTTCTCACAGTTCTGCTCTCACCCTGTCCCCTTCCTCCCTTCCAAGGTAGGGTTTCCCTGGTCCTCACCTTTAACTCCACCAGCCTCCATACCCAACGGATCATCCTCCACCAATTCTGCCACTCCCAGCCTGACACCAGCACCAAACACATCCTCCCCCCTCCCCTCCCCATTCACCATTCCAAAGGGGCTGTTCCCTCTACAATACCCTCCCACTCCCCAGTCACCCTCAACACCCTCTCACCTTCCCCCACCATAGGTCATTGACCTGAATCATTAACTCCGTTTCTTTTTCCACAGATGCTGCCTAATCTGCTGAGTTTTTCCAGCATTTTCTGTTTTTATTTCAGTATTCTGTAACCTCTTGCCACATTCTCAACATTATTACTCTTTTTTTAAAACTCTTACAGCGTCTTCCAAACTTTCCTGGGTATTTATAGAATTACAGAATGGTTACAGCATTATTTCTGAAGAGGTTCCCTCAGTGCCTCTCCCCTGCCTTCTCCCCATAACCCTGCACAATCTTCCTTTTCAGATAATGATCCAATTCCCTCTTTGAAGCTTCAGTTGAATCTGCCTCCAGCACACTCTCAGGTAGTCCACTCCAGACCCTAACCACTCACTGCGCAAAGGACTTTCTCCTCATATCTCCATTGCTTCTTTGGCCAATTACCTTCATCTGTGCCCTTTAGTTCCCGATCCTCCTCCCAATGGGAACAGTTTCTCCATTTCTACTCTGTCCAGACCCTCATGATTTTGGACATCTCTATCAAATCTCCTCTCAGCCTTCTCTTCTCCAAGGAAAACAGTCCCAATTTCTCCAATCTATCTTCATAACTGAACTCCCTCATCCCTGGAACCATTCTCATGAACTTTTTTCTGCACTCTCTAATGCTCAGGACTGGACACAATACTCCAGTTCAGAGCTGAAGCAGGGTTTTGGACAGATTCATCATTACTTCCTGACATTTGAACTCAATGCCCCTCTTCATAAGGCCCAGGATCCTGTTTACTTTATTCACACCCTCTCAATCTGTCCTGCCTCCTTCAATCATATCCACCCAGGTCCCTCTGCTCCTGCACCCCCTTTACAATTGAACCCTTCCTTTTATGTTGCCTGTCCACATTCTTCGTACCAAAGTGAATCACATCACACTTCTCTGTGCTAAATTTCACTCACCACTTGTTTGCCTATTCCACGTTCCTACCCACGTTCTTTTGAAGTTCTACCCTATCCTCCTCAGTTCACAACGATTCCCAGTTTTGTGTCCTCTGCAAATTTTGAAATTGTGGCCTGAACACCAAGGTCTGGGAGGTTAGTATGTTGTAATGGACTAGGATTCCCGAAACCAGGACTAATAATCCAGAGAACGTGAAACCCAGTGTGGCAATTTGGGATTATTTAAAATACTTTTTCACAGGATGTGGGTTTCGCTGGCTGGGCCAGTATTTATTGCCCATCCCTAGTTGCCCTGTAAAGGTGGTGGTGAGCTGCCTTCTTGAACCGCTGCAGTCCCTGTGGTGTAGGTACACCCACAGCGCTGTTAGGGAGGGAGTTCCAGGATTTTGACCCAGCGACAGTGAAGGAACGGCGATATATTTCCAAGTCAGGATGGTGAGTGATTTGGAGGGGAACTTCCAGGTGGTGGTGTTCCCATGTGTCTGCTGTCCTTGTCCTTCTAGATGGTAGTGGTCGTGGGTTTGGAAGGTGCTGCCTAAGGAGCCTTGGTAAGTTCCTACAGTGCACCTTGTAGATGGTACACACTGCTGCTACTGTGTGTCGGTGGTGGAGGGAGTGAATGTTTGTGGATGTGGTGCCAATCAAGTGGGCTGCTTTGTCCTGGATGGTGTTGAGCTTCTTGAGTGTTGTGGGAGCTGCACTCATCCAGGCAAGTGGGGAGTATTCCATCACACTCCTGACTTGTGTCTTGGAGATGGTGGACAGGCTTTGGGGAGTCAGGAGGTGAGTTACTCACCACAGGATTCCTAGCCTCTGACCTGGTCTTGTAGCCACAGTATTTATATGGCTAGTCCAGTTCAGTTTCTGGTCAATGGTAACCCCGTCAATGGTAACCCCCCAGGATATTGGTAATAGGGGATTCAGTGATGGTAATGCCATTGAACATCAAGGGGTGATGGTTAGATTCTCTCTTGTTGGAGATGGTCATTGCCTGACATTTGTGTGGTGTGAATGTTATTTGCGACTTGTCAGCCGAAGCTGGATTTTGTCCAGGTCTTGCTGTATTTGAACATGGACTGCTTTAGTATCTGAGGAGTTGCGAATGGTGCTGAACATTGTGCAATCATCAGCGAACATCCCCACTTCTGACCTTATGATGGAAGGAAGGTCATTGATGAATCAGCTGAAGATGGTTGGGCTGAGGACACTACCCCTGAGGAACTCCTGCAGTGATGCCCTGGAGCTGAGATGACTGACCTCCAACAATCACAACCATCTTCCTCTGTGCTAGGTATGACTCCAACCAGCAGAAAGTTTTCCCCCTGATTCCCATTGACTCAAGGGCAGTCACTCTCACCTCACCTTGCTCTTTTACCTATGTCTGGGACTGAGGCTGTACTGAGGTCAGGAGCCTAGTAGCCCTGGTGGAACCCAAACTGAGCATCAGTGAGCAGGTTATTGCTAAGCAAGTGTATTCTGGGTGCATGGGATCTGATTGGTTGTGGGACCTCTTAGATTTGTCTGTTTCACGCTGCTCCTGTTTGGCATGTTGTCTTGTGTTGTAGTTTCACCAGGTTGGCATCTTGTTCTGAGATGTGCCCTGGCTTAGCTACAGTTCCTTTCCAGATATAATGCATCGAATAACAGCTCATAGCTCTGAGTCCCCCACAACTGTGACACCTGACATCTACTCCAAAGTGCGTGAAGCAGGAACAAGAGACACAGGGAGGAGTCCTGACTGGTTTCACCCCCTCTCTGCTGCTCAGTAGTAACTGAGGCAACTCATAGTGACAAACAACTCCTTAGCTAACACTTACACACTTGACACTGACTGCAGATCGAAGCAGGGATCTTTACCTCTGCTCTTTGACTCATTCTTGGGTTGTAGGTGTCACTGGCAAGACCGTTCATCCCTGTGCACCCAACCTTATGCTGCTGGGTCATTTCAGAGAGCAGTTAGAATCAGCCAGACTGGGTCAGGACAGTGAAATTCCTTTCTTAAAGGGCATTAGTGAATCAGGGCAATTCTTCTCAGACTCTGGTTCCGCCAAGAAATTCCCTTGTTTATGAGCTGCTTTTCGCTTCCTTGATATGGGAACTGCATAAATAGTCTAAATCTTTTGTTGAGGTAATGTAGCAGGGCCTCCAGCACTAGGTGGCAATGATAGGGGAGAGGACTGAGCAGGGGAACTGGTCAACCCCTGTGGGCCCCTCCCTGTGGTGTTACTAAACAGGAATGACTGCCCATTACCGACAGAACCGGAGGCTTTTTTAAAAATTGGAAGGACATTGGATTATTTGGACAGTTTCTTGGCAGCTGACCCGGGTTTTCTTAAAAGATTACAAATTCACTTTGGACTGTGAGCAAGTTGCCTTTTCCAAGAAGTCACATGACTTCAGCTAAATGACTAGCAAGCCACCTGGAGATGAGTGCTTTTAGTTTACTGGAGCTTTAATTGCTGGGGGAAATAAAACTACTGTTTCAGAGGCTGCCCTGGTGATTTTACTGGAAACCACTTGACCTGAGAGGAGTTTCTGTTTTGAACTTGTGTTTTGGACTCAGTTTTGGGAATAAGCCAAAAAGGAAGATTGTAAACTGACTTTCACCCTCCCTTGTCTGAACTTCAGTGTAGTTATCAGTATCCAGCTATCTAACTCATCTGTATTTGGAAGCCTAAAAACTGGGACGAGAGAGAGATCCCAAGGACATCAATTACACTTTGTTCTCCTCCTCCACACCAAAGCTCCTTCGGAAAGAACTTCCAGGAAGCTGTTGTGATCAGCAATCTATCTTTGCATGCAGGAACCCCAGACTGACAGCATCAAGACCCTTTGAACTTTATTCTTTTTCATAACGCTTTCCTATTGGCCAGAAGATGTTTTGTTCCCTTAAACGCCAACCTCTGCAGAGCCACTATTTGTTTTCACCTTTGTCTGTGTGTGTGTGTGTGTGTGTGTGTTGGGATTTAAAGGGGAATATAGTTACACTTCTGGATTCAAATTGTGTGTTAACCAGTTTTTGCAGCTTGCTTTTTAAGAAAAATAACTTTTGTTTCACAATAAATCAATCATTCTGAGTCTATTGAAAGAAGCCCGATTAATTTCTCTTTTATTCTGGGTCTCACAATAGCAAAAGTAAACAATTGGCCATCTTGGTGAGTGAATTAAACATTTACATTCATGGTGTGACCTGTGCAGTAGTCGGGCTAGAGAAACAGAGCACTCCCCCCCTGTCCCGGTTGTAACACAGTAAAATATAGACCTCATGGCTCTATCACAAGATTAGAGATGTGTCATCCATTGTTTAAGTTCTCTCACCTCCAATCCTGACTTTATTAAGTAAACCACAGGCTAACTGTTGAAATGTAATTACCCAGGTTTGGTTAGCAGTTTCTCAAGCAAGTGTTTCCATTTATGAACATTTAAAATTCAACTTCCAAGCTAAAGGTTATATCTCCAAAACACGTGAATCCTGAAGTTAGACATTTTCGCAACAATACCTTGGAACTGAATTTAGGAATGTGTCTGAATCCTTGAGAAAGACGGACTTGTTTTTATTTACCATTTCATTACCTCTCTCAGAAATGTCTGGAAATGCTTTGCAGGCAAGCAATTGCCTCCAAGTGCAGTCACTATACAACCACAAACACGGCAGCTAATGAGCACCACAGCAAGGTCCCGCAAATAAAAATAGAATGACACGTTTACCGGCCTCTCTTTATCCAGTGGTGTTGGTTGAGGGGTGAATGTTGGCCCAGACACTGGGAAATTTCACCAAATTGCTGGGTGAAAATCCTGGAACTCCCTCCCTAACAGCACTGTGGATGTACCTACACCACAGGGACTGCAGCGGCTCAAGAAGGCAGCTCACCGCCACCTTCTCAAGGGGCAATTAGGGAAGGGCAATAAATGCTGACCCAGCCAGTGACACCCACATCCATGAATGAATAAAAAAAGTCAAAGTGTTAGATCGTTTGTGAATAAATCCAATCTTTAATTGTGGGGAAGATGAGAACGCTGTGAGATTCTGCAATTTGCCATAAGTATCGAAGGGACTGCAAGATAGTGAGAAATTTCAGAGTTTGACATACTGCCTGTAAGAGCGATCGCCGTCCACAGCATTCCCAATGAGGGCTGAGAGACCACAGCAATAGGTATACGGACTCTCTGCAGTGGTGTAAGGCAGGAATCAGTAGTCTCTTTGACACCCTCTACCCAGCCTTGTTTGGATTGATTGTAGTTATCACGAAAGCTGAGTAGAATATTAGCACAGTGGCTCAAATAAGCTGACAAATCACAATCCGGGGGTGATTTGGATTTATAAATTGCAATGCTGGAGGATTGATCAGCTTGTTGTATTTCACCAGTGTTCACATCTGCTGCCACCTGGTGATGTTTCCACTCACTTCAGTTGCCAATGGGTTTAGTTAAAAAACACATTTTACAAACACGTCGTAGTTTCTTCCAGCCTTTGCATATCTGAAGACGTGTCTATGGGTATTGTTCTATCTCCATTTTTTATGCATTTTAATATTGTCATTTGTACATGATGATTAATGCACCAGATTACATAGAATTTACAGCACAGAAACAGGCCACTCAGCCCAGCCAGTCTATGCAAGTGTCCCACACAAACCTCCTCCCACCCCTCTTCATCTCACCCCATCAACGTATCCTTCGATTCCTTTGTCCCTTATCTGCTTATCTAAGCCTTGAACGTCTCCACAATAAATTGTGGTTATTTGATATTTAAGCCTCTGCTTGTGAAGACACAGCTTCACACTCAGCTGAGTTGACAACGTGACACTTGTATTTGAAAAGCTGCTCTCCATTATAGTGCCTGTTTAATGTGTTATTGTCAAGTGATATAAGTCATTGCCTTGTCAGTCATCGCCCAGTATTCTGTGTGCATTAGTGATCAGGCACAAGGACACAGGAAGGCATTGAAGAACTCCCTTCAAGAGATATATTAGAATGGGTTCAGAAATGAGCTAATTACCACCTCTCAGACGGACAAGAGAAGATGTGGCTATTCTTAAAGGAGGGAAGACTAAGGGACAATTTGACAGGTATGTTTCAAATCAGGCAGGGTTTAGATCGAGTACGTGGAAACACTGTTTCCAGTGGCTGAAGGATCAGGAGGCCCAGATTTAACATGATTGGCGAAAGAATCGGAGATGATGTAGGAAAAGCCTTTTTTTTTCCAGCAGAGAGTGTGGTTAGGATTAGGAATGCACCTGCCTGACATGATGCGAGACAGAGATTCAATAATAGCTTCCAAAAGGGGATTGGATAAATTATTGAGAGAGAAGGAATTTGCAGGGATATGGAGAAAGGAGCAGGAGAGCAGGGTTGGACTTTTGCACTTCGAAAAAAAGCCAACACAGACTGGATGGGCCGAATAGCCTCCTCTTGTGCTGTTCTATAATTCCTTCTGGTGGTTTGGTTTAATTTATCTCCCCACTGTTCACTGTGACACACTCCAGGCACTTTCTGACTGTGAAACGTAACAGGGTTAGTCTTTCCACTTTGGGTGTAACTGAGAATCCAGGCACTAACAGGATTTTACAGAAGTTTTTTGATCTTTTGATCAAGCCTGCTCATCTAATTTGCATATTGCCATTAACAGCACAATCAAGCAGCGCTTCAGTAAGTTATCCCTCATTTGTTTTCTGTGCCCTCGATGCTATTTAAGAACGCCAGCCTGGTGCAGTTTTAATAATGAGCAACTCTATTTTCAGTTTAAAATCTGCAGGACCATTTGCTGGTTACACTGGGGTACATTGTCAGGGGTGGGATGTGGACAGCTCTGGCTGAGCCAGCACTGATTATATTTGAAGGCTGCTCTCCATTATAGTGCCTGTTTAATGTGTTATTGTCAAGTGATATAAGTCATTGCCTTGTCAGTCATCGCCCAGTATTCTGTGTGCATTAGACATCAGGCACAAGGCACAAGGACACAGGAAGGCATTGAGGAAGTCCCTTCAAGAGATATATTGGAATGGGTCCAGAAGTGAGTCCTTGTTCAGAGGGCATTTAAGAGTCAACTACATTGCTGTGGGTCTGGAGCCACGTGTAGGTGAGACACCAGACCGGGTAAGGAGAGCAGATGTCCTTCCCTAAAAGGGCATTACAACAGATTCCAGATTTTTATTGAATTCAGATTTGGACCTGGGCGCACAGAGCATTACCCTGGCTCTCTGGATTACTCGTCCAGTAACAATACCACGACACCACCACCCTCCCCCACAGTAATTGAAGTAGTTTTTTCATAATAAGTGAAATATTTTTAAATACTTAATAGCTTTTAAAACGTGTCTCTATGAGCCTGAAGCATTCGTTTAATTTAAAGAGTCTCATCCAAAGGCTGACAATGGGGGGCAGTTAGTGGAAAATTGCTTGGGGATTAATTTAGCCTGGGTGGGGGGGTTGGGGGTTGGGGGTGGGGGGGGGGGGGGGGGGTGTTGAGCAGTTTTGTGGGTGGCGCCAGCTACCGGCGCAATGTTTTCTAAACCAGCCCAAAGGATCTCAGAAAACTCCAACTGTGTGACAGAGTGAACACGTCCCACACCCAGTGTCTGCGGAGAGAGAAAAGCAAAATCCTGCCGACGCCGGAAATCTGAAACAGGAACAAAACTCAGCAGGTCAGACAGCCTCTGCGGAGAGAGAGACAGAGAGAACGTTTCCAGTCCGTGTGACTCTTCTTCGTGAAATTTATCCTGTTTAAGGGGGTGGGACAGCTGGAGCTGGATAGAGGGTCAGTGATAGATGGAGGCAAGGGAGAGATGACCAAAGATTCACGAACAAAAGGTGGAAGGGGTGTTGATGGTGGTGATAGTGGCTAAAGGAGGTGTTAATGGTGACATTAAGAGTAGAAATCAGGATGAGCACGTGACAGGCGGCCCTAGTGGGGGTGGGGGTGGGGGGAGGGGACAGTGTGGGGAAAAAGATCGAAATGGGCTAAAAGGTGGGGGTAGAACAATGAATGGAAATAAATTAAAAGATAATAAAAATAGGTGGGAAAAATATATATAAAAATTTAAAAATATTTGGAAAAAAGGGGCTCAAAAAGTGGGTGGGGATGGAGGAGAGAGTTCATGGTCTAAAGTTGTTGAACTCAATATTCAGTCCGGAAGGCTGTAAGGTGCCTAGTCGGAAGATGAGGTGTTGTTCCTCCAGTTTGCGTTGGGCTTCACTGGAACAATGCAGCAAGCCAAGGACAGACATGTGGGCAAGAGAGCAGGGTGGAGTGTTAAAATGGCAAGCGACAGGGAGGTTTGGGTCATTCTTGCGGACAGACCGCAGGTGTTCTGCAAAGCGGTCGCCCAGTTTACGTTTGGTCTCTCCAATGTAGAGGAGACCACATTGGGAGCAACGGATGCAGTAGACTAAGTTGAGGGAAATGCAAGAAGTATTTGGGCCCTTGGACGGTGAGGAGAGAGGAAGTGAAGGGGCAGGTGTTACACCCTCTGTGGTTGCATGGGAAGGTGCCGGGGGAGGGGGTTGATGGAGGAGTGGACCAGGGTGTCCCGGAGGGAGCGATCCCTGTGGGAGGGGACCTTCTAGAGGGCAGCCTTCTGGACTGAATATTGAGTTCAACAACTTCAGACCATGAACTCTCTCCTCCATCCCCACCCCCTTTTTGAGTTCCTTTTTTCAAATATTTTTTAATTTTTATATATATTTTTTCCCACCTATTTTTATTATTTTTTAATTTATTTCCGTTCATTGTTCTACCCCCATCTTTTAGCCCATTTCGATCTTTTTCCCCACACCGTCCCCTCCCCCCACCCCCACCCCCACTAGGGCCGCCTGTCACGTGCTCATCCTGATTTCTACTCTTAATGTCACCATTAACACCTCCTTTAGCCACTATCACCACCATCAACACCCCTTCCACCTTTTGTTCGTGAATCTTTGGTCATCTCTCCCTTGCCTCCACCTATCACTGACCCTCTATCCAGCTCCACCTGTCCCACCCCCCTTAAACAGGATAAATTTCACCAGATTTCTACTTCTCTTT
This sequence comes from Isurus oxyrinchus, assembly GCA_026770705.1. Classification (NCBI taxonomy): domain Eukaryota; kingdom Metazoa; phylum Chordata; class Chondrichthyes; order Lamniformes; family Lamnidae; genus Isurus; species Isurus oxyrinchus. The sequence goes on along the minus strand of JANJGN010000013.1, from coordinate 106,046 downwards.
ACTTCTGAAGAAGAGTCACACAGACTGGAAATCTTCTCTCTGTCTCTCTCTCCGCAGACGCTGTCTGACCCTCTGAGCTCATTTCCAGCAATTTTTGTTTTTGTTTCAGATTTCCAGCATCCGCAGGATTTTGCCTTTATCAGCCCTGAATGACCTGGTTCGAATTTGAACATTTGGCCCCCTTGTTCCTGAGTCTTCCCCCAAGCAGAGAAAATAGTTTCTCTCTGTCAACCCTATCGAATCTTTTCCTGACCTTAAACACCTCGATTAGAGCAGCCGCTAATCTGCCATAGCCAAGGGAGTACAAACCAAGCCAGCGCAACCTGTCTTCGTAAGTTAACCCTTGGAGTCCCAGTGTCACTGACCGCTCCCATCAGCCCCTCCCTCCTCCACTCCACCCCTGTCACTGAGCTCCTCCTGTTTGTGAATATTTCAACTATAATCAAGAACAAAAAACTATTTAAGTTACAGCCACCCACAGGGGAAAACATTGATGTGGAAATTTAATAGCTAAAGCTTGAGATTGGAATTATCGGGAGAACGTCTCATCTCGTTCGTATAAATCATTTCACATTTGCAGTCTTGAGGTAACGCAGTTGGTTGAAGAGAAGGATGTGATGTTGGAGTTAGTAGTTTCTTTGAAAGCCTGTGATTCTATTAACACTAACAAACAGTAAAGGTACCGGAGTTAACAACCCATGTTCCATTAATTCAACAGGACACTCGAGAAATATTTCAGCATGGGGTTACAACAATAACTTGCATTTATATAGTACCTTCAATACATTAGAACATCCCAAGGTGCTTCACGGGGTTGTAACCGAACAAAACCTGACACCGAGCCACAAAGGATGTTAGGGCCGGAGGCCAAGAGCCTGGACAAAGACGGGGGATTTAAGGAGCTTCTTAAAGGACGGGACAGAGATGGATGGGTCTAGGGAGAGAGTTCTGGAGGGTAAGGGCCAGGCTGAGGGAACGGCCACCCACAGTGGAGCAATTGAAATGGGGGAGGTGGGGGGAGGTGCTCAGAAGATCAGATTTGGGGGAGTGCAAAGATCTTTGGAGAGCTGTAGGACTGGAGGAGGTTACAGAGATTTGGGGGGGTCAAGGGACGCTCAGCAAATATGAGACACATGAGAACAAAGGAGATTTGTTACTGAAATTACAACCATTGGAGACATTATATTACTGCACTCAATTCAGAGGCAACAAGTTCTCTCCCCACGTTCCCCCTCCCCCTCCCCCAACTCTCCCCCCCCTCCCCCGGCTCTCCCTGCATTCCCCACCGCCCCCCCCCACCAGCTCTCCCCGCGTTCCCCTCCCCCTCCCCCAGCTCTCCCTCCACCCACCCCCCCCCCCCCCCCCCCCCCCCCCCCCCCACCCCCTCCCAGGTCGCAGTCCTGCCCTCAGTGGACACCCGAATTTGGGCGCTGCTGGGCCTCACTCCAGGTCTCTCTCCCACACTCATCGCACCTAACCCCCCACACCCCACACCCCCCCCCCCCACCCCACACCGCACCCCCCCCCACACCCCACACCACCCACCCCCCCCCCCGGCCGATTTAGTGAGGGAGGGTGAGTGTGAGGGTGGGGCTGTGTGAGTGAGTGATGTACAGGCTGGGTGAGGGAGGCTGAGGGAGGGGTGAGAGGGTGAGGGAGGGTGAGTGTGAGGGTGGGGCTGTGTGAGTGAGTGATGGACAGGCTGGGTGAGGGAGGATGAGGGAGGGTGAGAGGGTCAGGGAGGGTGAGGGAGGGTGAGTGTGAGGGTGGGGCTGTGTGAGTGAGTGATGTACAGGCTGGGTGAGGGAGGCTGAGGGAGGGTGAGGGAGGGTGAGGGAGGGTGAGTGTGAGGGTGGGGCTGTGTGAGTGAGTGATATACAGGCTGGGTGAGGGAGGGTGAGGGAGGGTGAGAGGGTGAGGGAGGCTGAGGGAGGGTGAGGGAGGGTGAGGGAGGGTGAGTGTGAGGGTGGGGCTGTGTGAGTGAGTGATGTACAGGCTGGGTGAGGGAGGGTGAGGGAGGGTGAGTGTGAAGGTGGGGCTGTGTGAGTGAGTGATGTACAGGCTGGGTGAGGGAGGGTGAGGGAGGGTGAGTGTGAGGGTGGGGCTGTGTGAGTGAGTGATGTACAGGCTGGGTGAGGGAGAGTGAGGGAGGGTGAGTGTGGATGAATGAGGTTGTGTGGTTTATAAACAGGCGATGTCCCTGAATCCTGCAGTAGCTGCTCTGCCTGTTATAGCAACATCCACTCTGTGTTGGCAAAACTTGAGCATTGAACATCCATCCACGTGGATCAGTGACATCATTTTTACTGTAAATATCGAATCCAGATACCTGTGAGTCTGTGTGTGTCTGTGTGTGTCTGTCTGTGTGTGTGTATGTCTGTGTGTGTGTGTCTGTGTGTGTGTATGTCTGTGTGTGTGTGTGTGTGTGTGTGTGTCTGTGTGTGTCTGTCTGTGTGTGTGTGTGTCTGTGTGTCTGTGTGTGTCTGTCTGTGTGTGTCTGTCTGTGTGTGTGTGTGTGTGTGTGTATGAGAGGGGAGAGAGGGGTGAGTGTGTGTGAGAGAACGAGGGGGGTGAACTAGAGGGGAGATTGTGTGTCTGCCTCACTCCCAGTCTCAAAGTTCTCACTCCCCCTCGCTGCCACACACCAACAGGCAATCTCACAGTGAGTGAGTGAGCACCCTGAGACTCAGAGTGAGCCAGACACTCACACGCTCATCCTTATACACTCACACACTCATCCTTATACACTCACACACTCATCCTTATACACTCACACTCATCCTTATACACTCACACGCTCATCCTTATACACTCACGCTCATCCTTATACACTCACACGCTCATCCTTATACACTCACACGCTCATCCTTATACACTCTCACGCTCATCCTTATACACTCACACGCTCATCCTTATACACTCACACGCTCATCCTTATACACTCACACTCATCCTTATGCACTCACACGCTCATCCTTATACACTCACACGCTCATCCTTATACACTCACACTCATCCTTATACACTCACACACTCATCCTTATACACTCACACGCTCATCCTTATACACTCACACGCTCATCCTTACACACTCACACGCTCATCCTTACGCACTCACACGCTCATCCTTATACACTCACACGCTCATCCTTATACACTCTCACGCTCATCCTTATACACTCACACGCTCATCCTTATACACTCACACTCATCCTTATGCACTCACACGCTCATCCTTATACACTCACACGCTCATCCTTATACACTCACACTCATCCTTATACACTCACACACTCATCCTTATACACTCTAATGCTCATCCTTATACACTCACACGCTCATCCTTATACACTCACACGCTCATCCTTATACACTCACACGCTCATCCTTGTACACTCACACGCTCATCCTTGTACACACACACGCTCATCCTTGTACACACACACGCTCATCCTTGTACACACACACGCTCATCCTTGTACACTCACACGCTCATCCTTATACACTCACACGCTCATCCTTATACACTCACACGCTCATCCTTATACACTCACACGCTCATCCTTATACACTCATACACTCATCCTTATACACTCACACGCTCATCCTTACACACTCTAATGCTTATCCTTCTTTATTGCTCATTTTGTAAATGACCAGTTTATTGCTGTATTTGTGACATTTTGTTGCTCAGCAAGTTGTTACTTTTCATACATCAGCTTCTTTTGAAATTCATGGTTTTTTGATCTTTTCATGGGATGTGGGTGTCGCTGGCTAGGCCCAGCATTTATTGCCCATCCCTCGTTGCCCTTGAGAAGGTGGTGGTGAGCTGCCTTCTTGAACCGCTGCAGTCCATGTGGTGTAGGTACACCCACAGTGCTGTTAGGGAGGGAGTTCCAGGATTTTGACCCAGCGACAGTGAAGGAACGGCCGATATATTTCCAAGTCAGGATGGTGAGTGACTTGGAGGGAACCTCCAGGTGGTCATGTGCCCATCTATCTGCTGCCCTTGTCCTTCTAGATGGTAGTGGTTGTGGGTTTGGAAGGTGCTAACGAAGGAGCCTTGGTGAATTCCTGCAGTGCATCTTGTAGATGGTACACACACTGCTGCTACTGTGTGTCGGTGGTGGAGAGAGTGAATGTTTGTGGATGGGGTGCCAATCAAGTGGGCTGCTTTGTCCTGGATGGTGTTGAGCTTCTTGAGTGTTGTTGGAGCTGCACTCATCCAGGCAAGTGGAGAGTATTCCATCACACTCCTGACTTGTGCCTTGTAGATGGTGGACAGGATTTGGGGAGTCAGTAAGTGAGATACTTGCTGCAGGATTCCTAGCCTCTGACCTGCTCTTGTAGCCACAGTATTTATATGGCTAGTCCAGTTCAGTTTCTGGTCAATGGTAACCCCCAGGATGTTGGTAATAGGGGATTCAATTGAACATCAAGCGGCGATGGTTGGATTCTCTCTTGTTGGAGATGGTCATTGCCTGACACTTGTGTGGCACAAATGTTATTGCCACTTGTCAGCCTAAGCCTGGATATTGTCCAGGTCTTGCTGCATTTGGACTACTTCAGTATCTGAGCAGTCGCGAATGGTGCTGAACATTGTACAATCATCAGTGAACATCCCCACTTCTGACCTTATGATGGAAGGAAGGTCATTGATGAAGCAGCTGAAGATAGTTGGGCCGAGGACACTACCCTGAGGAACTCCTGCAGTGATGTCCTGGAGCTGAGATGACTGACCTCCAACAACCACAACCATCTTCCTTTGTGCTAGGTATGACTCCAACCAGCGGAGAGTTTTCCCCCTGATTCCCATTGACTCCAGTTTTGCTAGGGCTCCTTGATGCCACACTCGGTCAAATGCTGCCTTGATGTCAAGGGCAGTCACTCTCATCTCACCTCGAGAGTTCAGCTCTTTTGTCCATGTTTGAACCAAGGCTGTAATGAGGTCAGGAGCTGAGTGGCCCTGGCGGAACCCAAACAGGGCATCGGTGAGCAGGTTATTGCTAAGCAAGTGCCGCTTGAAAGATTTTGCAGATTAATTTATTATTAATTAATTATTGTTAGACAATACATGGATTATATTTTTTTAGAACTCAGCTGAGTACCTTCAAATGACCATCACTTTACTGATGATGGAGAGTAGACTGATGGGGCGGTAATTGGCCGGGTTGGATTTGTCCTGCTTTGTGTGTACAGGACATACCTGGGCAATTTTCCACATAGCCGGGTAGCTGCCAGTGTTGGAGCTGTACTGGAACAGCTTGGCTAGGGACGCGGCAAGTTCTGGAGCACAAGTCTTCAGTACTATTGCTGGAATATTGTGAGGGCCCATAGACTTTACAGTATCCAGTGCCTTCAGCCATTTCTTCATATCACGTGGAGTGAATCGAATTGGCTGAAGACTGGCATCTGTGATGCTGTGGACCTCTGGAGGAGGCCGAGATGGATCATCCACTCAGCACTTCTGGCTGAAGATTGTTGCAAATGCTTCAGCCTTATCTTTCACACTGATGTGCTGGGCTCCTCCATCACTGAGGATGGGGATATTTGTGGAACCTCCTCCAGTTTTATGTGACTAACCTTCCCTTTCTGAATTTTGTTCACTCCCCCCCTCCCCCCCCCCAGCCCACCCCCCCCCATCCCCCCTTCTCTCCGGCCCCCCCCAGCCAAGTGTGAGAAAAATTGAAATGTGCCACCTCCCCTTGTCCCCCCTCCCACCGCCAGGCAGAAGACCGGACAAGCCTGGACTAAACAGTGAGATGGAATCGTCTGTACGTGTGAGAGATGCACCCACTCAAAGCTCATTATGTATTGTGGCGTAAATAAAGTTGCCTTTGGAAAATCCTGACCCATTTCCCACCTATGTCACCTCCCAATTCCCCATGATTAGGCCACAAGTTATCCAAAGAGATGTCCAAACACTTGGAACCCAAACCGCGAACCGAACCCCGAATCTGTAACTGTGGAACTTCAACCCACAACTTTCTAACAGAGCGGTGAGAGAGGGCTGCCCACGGAGTCAAGGATGGCTGTGTCTCACCCCCATCCCATTCCCAGCACTGCCTCTCACTGGAACACCGGGATCATACTGCATCCTTCCCGGGATTTCCGCTGCACTCGGACAGACACACACCGGTTAATGGGCCACCCCAGCCCGAGGTTCAGTGTTCCTGATTTTTGCAAATAATTCCACAACGAGAGGCAAATGCTTTCCAAATAGTTTCAGCCAAGAATGGTCATCTGCAGGCACCAAACTGAGTTTCTTTTTAAATGTAATCCACGCAGTGTCTAACCAAATTAATCTGCAAAATCTTTAATTAAATGGATAAAAAATTGTGAAAAGCAAATATATTCATCTTGCCTCTGCAGTGACAGGGAATGTGACGATTCGACTAACTCGCTGCTTTGAATCAGTTTTATCTCCGAAACCGGGTGACATTATTTTTATTAAATTCAGAGAAAAGAAGGAACTTTCATTTACAATATTATCTTATCACAGCTTCCAGAAACATCCTTAAACAGCTCACATCCCAACTGAAGCACCGTTCACGCACACCCTCTGGTGCTTCGCAGGGAAGCATGGCAGCCATTTTGTACACAGTGCGATCCCAAATGGCCATCGCCTGAATCTGGTTTTGTTTAAGAAATGAATGTTGTCTGGGGCACTGGGAGAATTCATTAAATGATGCTAATTTTTTAACATTCACCTGAACTTATAATTGGGGCCTCAGTTTAACATCTCATCTGAAAATATGCACCTCCAACAGTACAGCACTCCCCTCAGTACTGACCCTCCGACAGTGCGGCACTCCCTCAGTACTGACCCTCCGACAGTGCGGCACTCCCTCAGTACTGACCCTCCGACAGTGCGGCACTCCCTCAGTACAGACCCTCTGACAGTGCGGCACTCCCTCAGCACTGACCCTCTGACAGTGCGGCACTCCCTCAGTACTGACCCTCTGACAGTGCAGCACTCCCTCAGCACTGACCCTCTGACAGTGCGGCACTCCCTCAGTACAGACCCTCTGACAGTGCGGCACTCCCTCAGTACTGACCCTCTGACAGTGCGGCACTCCCTCAGCACTGACCCTCTGACAGTGCGGCACTCCCTCAGCACTGACCCTCTGACAGTGCGGCACTCCCTCAGCACTGACCCTCCGACAGTGCAGCCCTCCCTCAGTACTCACCCTCCGACAGTGCAGCCCTCCCTCAGTACTCACCCTCCGACAGTGCAGCCCTCCCTCAGTACTCACCCTCCGACAGTGCAGCCCTCCCTCAGTACTGACCCTCCGACAGTGCAGCCCTCCCTCAGTACTGACCCTCCGACAGTGCAGCCCTCCCTCAGTACTGACCCTCCGACAGTGCAGCCCTCCCTCAGTACTGACCCTCCGACAGTGCAGCCCTCCCTCAGTACTGACCCTCCGACAGTGCAGCCCTCCCTCAGTACTGACCCTCTGACAGTGCAGCCCTCCCTCAGTACTGACCCTCCGACAGTGCAGCACTCCCTCAATACTGACCCTCTGACAGTGCACCGCTCCCTCAGTAGGTGACCCTCAAATGAGTATAGGTCCATTCTACTCAATCTCCCCTCATTGAGCCACCTTCTCATCCCAGGAATCCTAGTGAAGACTTGTTTCTGTGAGGCAAGTCTACTTTTCTGCAATAAAGGAGACAAACACTGTAGAATGTGGCCTCACTAAAGCCCTATCCAACTGTGTAAGACCTCACACCACCGACACTCTCACCCACCCCCCCTTCCCCACAACAGAGACTAACTGCGTGTTCATGCTGGACCTTGGGAATTGCCCCAGTGATTGCTCTGGGTTCTCCAAACGCTCACTTTTGGGCCGATATTGACAGAAACCAGCGATACCGTCATTTTGTGCCGGGAATGTTGAATTCCTGACATTCACGGCGCGATCTCTTTTGTCTTTCCTCAGGAGAATGAGTTGAAGGGAATTCTTCATGAGAAGTGTCACTGGAGTCTTCAGCCACCTGTCCTTTCTCGGATTCTCCACTATGACCAGGTATTGTGCTGCTCGGGTCAATACAATTCATCAACTGGCCTGTGGGATAGTGCCACAGCACCCAGCCTCGTGAGGAGCTTCCTGACAAGGACTGTCTGTCAGGCGGAGCGGGGCCTGAGGAGGGACAATCATTCCACCAGAGTTTGATGGCTTCTCCTCTTGACGATGAGATGTTGAGTGTAAGAGAGGTGGGATTGCTCTTTTAAAGAGGGGCCGAATGGCCTCTGTCCGTGCTGGGTCATTCTACGCCCGCCTGGAAACCTGACAGCCTTTCAGCTCTGAAAGGGTTGATGGTCGGCGATTGTCTGCACTTTTCACAGGAGGTGCCTGTTGGTGATTTGGCTTCTCGCTGTGGGTCTGAAAGGATTGTCACTGAACAATGACCGAATCCCCATCGAGAACATTGACCAATTTAGACGGGAGGCGCTGTGGGGTTTGAAGCTCTTTGGTTCTAATCCAGATCAGAAATATTATAAAGTGCAAAACCATCCAACTATTACTTATTTACTTTTGGTGTTTTATTCACACTTGATAACAATCAGATAATAGAGACCATTCAGCCTCCCCCTAACTCAACCCTCGACTGTAATCTCCATCCCCCCAGCTCAGTGGGTGTCTCCCAGCCTCCACTCCCCTACCCAGAGCGCCCCTGGGGGTGGGGGGGGGGTGGTGCGGTGGTGAGGTTTATGTGACCTTCCTGCCATTAATCCTCAACTGGTTTTTCATTTACTCTAGGAAGAGTGTTCAGGGTGAAGTTTGGCTCTGTGGGCGAGAGGTAGGTGGAGGTTAACATCGATCCCAGTGTTGATGCTCGGTATCGATACTCACTGAGACAAAGTGTACTAAAATGGATTGTGAGGAAGGTTAAAAGCAGCAATCCCACCTTAGGATTTTTTAAATTCTTTCATGGGATTTGGGTGCCACTGGGAAAACATTTATTGCCGGTCTGTCTGACTTACTCACCCACTTCAGAGAGCAGTTAAGAGTCAACCTCTTTATTGTGGCTCTGGGGTAAAGAGGTATTAAATAAATACTTGCATTCGTCTTCACCAAGGGAGAAGATGTAGCGCAGGTTGTGGTGAAAGAGGAAGTAGTTGAGCCACTTGCAAGGTTTAAACTTGGTAAGAGGAGCTATTGGATAAAGTGGCTGGACTACAAGTTGATAAAGTCACCAGGAACGAATAAGGCCTATCCCAGGAAGCTGGGAGCGGGAATTGTGGAGACGCTGGCTGTCATTTTCCACCCTCACTTAGACTCAGGGCTGGTACTGAGCTCTGGCCAACTGCAAACGTTACACCCTTGTTACAAAAGGTAGTCAGACTGGGGAAGGACAGCAGGTTCCCTTCCTGAAGGACGTTCGTGAACCAGATGGGTTTTTACAACGATTGATGATAATTTCATGGTCACCACTAAGAGCTTTCAATTTACATTTTGAAAAAATATATTAACGGAATTTAAACCCCACTGGCTGCCATGGTGGGGTTTGAATCCTCAGACCACTGGCCTGGGATTCAGGATCACCAGACGAGTGACATTATCACTGAGACACCTTCTCCCCTCCTGCTAATGTTCCTGATGCACTTATGTTACATCCTTGTGGGCTTATTTGACCCGAGGCTGTATCCTCCCCATTACGCAGGCTGATCATTTTCACCTCCATAGTATCATCCGACTCTGCCCCTGCATCACTTCACCTCCCGCTGAACCCTCGTTCCTGCCTTTGATTCCCCCTCAGTCTCTCCCTCGACAACTTAAACTCATGGACAATTCTGCTGCCTGCAGCAAGTCCTTTTCACTCACCGTGCACTTGCTGAGCTCATCAGCTCCGTCTGGCAATGCCTCGATTTTAAAATTCTCATCCCTGTTTTCAAATTGCCCCCAGCCATGACCTTGCCACCACCTTGCCCCCAACTCCCTGTACCCCCAAACCCCCCCCCGCAACACTCCCACCTCTGTAACCCCCCCATCCCCCCAACACTCCCACCTCTGTAACCCCCCCATCCCCCCAACACTCCCACCTCTGTAACCCCCCCCATCCCCCCAACACTCCCACCTCTGTAACCCCCCCCATCCCCCCAACACTCCCACCTTTGTAACCCCCCCAACACTCCCACCTCTGTAAACCCCCCCATCCCCCCAAAACTCCTACCTCTGTAACCCCCCCAACACTCCCACCTCTGTAACCCCCCCATCCCCCCAACACTCCCACCTCTGTAACCCCCCCATCCCCCCAAAACTCCTACCTCTGTAACCCCCCCAACACTCCCACCTCTGTAACCCCCCCATCCCCCCAACACTCCCACCTCTGTAAACCCCCCCATCCCCCCAAAACTCCTACCTCTGTAACCCCCCCCAACACTCCCACCTCTGTAACCCCCCCATCCCCCCAACACTCCCACCTCTGTAACCCCCCCCAATCCCCCCAACACTCCCACCTCTGTAACCCCCCCATCCCCCCAACACTCCCACCTCTGTAACCCCCCCCCATCCCCCCAACACTCCCACCTCTGTAACCCCCCCCATCCCCCCAACACTCCCACCTCTGTAACCCCCCCATCCCCCCAACACTCCCACCTCTGTAACCCCCCCCATCCCCCCAACACTCCCACCTCTGTAACCCCCCCATCCCCCCAACACTCCCACATCTGTAACCCCCCCCAACACTCCCACCTCTGTAACCCCCCCCCCAACACTCCCACCTCTGTAACCCCCCCCATCCCCCCAACACTCCCACCTCTGTAACCCCCCCAACACTCCCACCTCTGTAACCCCCCCATCCCCACAACGCTCGGAGATATTGCCGCTCCCCCGATTCTGGCCTCTCGAGCAGCCTCGATTTTAATGGCTCCACCGTTGGTACTCGGGCCCCAAGCTCTGGAATACCCTCTCCGAGACCCTCAGCCGGTCCACCTCCTTCAGGATGCTCAGTTAAAACCCACCTCTCAGACCAAGCGCTCGGTCACCTATCCGGATCCCTCCCCGTGTGGTTTGTGTTAAAGCTCCAGTGGACAAACCTCTGGGATGTTTTACTGTGTTAAGAAGGTTACAGAAATGCAAATTGCTGATGATGGGATGTTCTTTGTCTCTTCAGGTGAAACCAGAGTATGATCACCTTAAACAAACTCTTCATTTTGTGACACAAGAGCGAGATTTGGCAGTACAGGAGAAGGATCTGCTCCGAGACAAACTGGAGAACTTAGAGCAGGTTCTGAAGGTGAGGGTACAGCCGGACTCTGCCCACTGTCCGCTTCTCGGGTCTGCAGCTGTTCATGGGGAAACTGAACTAAAGAGCCTCAGCAAAAAGTGAAATTTGACTTTGGCAGGACAACAACAGTGACCATAGACCATAAGACATAGGAGCAGAAACTAGGCCATTCGGCCCATCGAGTCTGCTCCGCCATCCAATCATGGCTGATAAGTTTCTCAACCCCTTTCTCCCACCTTCTCCCCATAACCTTTGATCCCCTTACCAATCAAGAACCTACCTATCTCGGTCTTAAATACACTCAATGACCTGGCCTCCACAGCCTTCTGTGGCAATGAATTCCATAGATTCACCACTCTCTGGCTAAAGAAGTTTCTCCTCAGGGGATTGGCTTCATGTTTCTAAACCCCTCCCAGTTTCTAAACTCCTCCCAGTTTCTAAACCCCTCCCACTTTCTAAACCCCTCCCACTTTCTAAATTCCTCCCAGTTTCTAAACCCCTCCCAGTTTCCCATTCCATTGAAGTCAGTTGTGTGAGGGTGTAATGAGTGGGGGGTGTGTAATGAGATTGTATAGTAGGTGGGGGGGGCGGGGTGTGATGGCTGGGGGGATGTAAAGGGAATGTATAATGGATGGGGGTGGTTAGTGGGTGGGAGTATAATGGGAAGGTGTAATATGTGGGCGGTGTAATGGGCAGGGGCTTGTTATGGCAGGGGGTGTAATAGGAATGTGTAATGAATGAGGGAGGTGTAATGGGAACGTGTAATTAGCAGGGAGTGTAGTTGGAATGTGTAATGAGTGGGGGTATAATGGGAATGCGTAATGGGTGGGGCAGGTGTGATGGGAATGTGGAAGGGGTGGGGGGTGTAATGGGAAAATGTAATGGGGTGGGGAGTGTAATGGAGTGGGGGTGTACTGCGGCAGGGCAGTGTAATGGGGTGGGGCAATGTAATGGGGTGGGGTAGTGTAATGGGGCAGAGGATTGTAATGGGGTGGAGGGTGTAATGGGGTGGGGGGGTGTAATGGACTGGGGTGTACTGGCGTGGGGGGTATAATGGGGTGGGGGAGTGTAACGGGATGGGGGAGTGTACTGGAGCAGGGGGGAGTGTAATGAGGCAGGGGAGTGTAATGGGGCGGGGGAGTGTAATGGGGCAGGGGAGTGTAATGGGGAGGGGGAATGTAATGGTTTGGGGTAGTGTAATGGGGTGGGGTCATGTAATGGGGAGGGGGAGTGTAATGGGGTGGGGGGTGGGGGGTGTAATGGGGCAGGGGGTGTAATGGGACGGGGGGTGTAATGGGGAGGGGGGTGTAATGGGGAGGGGGGTGTAATGGGGAGGGGTAGTGTAATGGGGAGGGGTAGTGTAATGGGGAGGGGGGATGTAATGGGGTGGATTTTACAGCCTCCCTGCCAGGGGTGTTTTTGGTGGGGGAGTGGGTAATATATGTCAGGGGACCAGTCCACCCTCCCCCCACAGCCCATTCCCCATAATACAGGTGGGGGGGGGTGGATAAAGTGCCCAGCAGGTCACCCACCCTTAGGCCTATTGAGGTTCTTAACTGTCCAATCAAGTGGCAATTAAGGGGCTCAGTCCTCCTCTTGGGCAGTGCTGGGAAAAGGCCAGAGGGCAAAGGCCAGAGGGCAAAGGCCATGAAAAGCTGTTGTTTTTGAAAAGGAAGAAGGGGGCATATCAATCGGGGAATCGGGGGTGCCCTGTACACACCAGGGGCATCCTCCACACCACCCCCCCCCCACCCCACCCCCGCAACACCCCAACATTGTTCCTCTCGGCCTGGCCTCCAAAACCTGCCCCTCTTTCCCTCGCTCCCCGGATATCCCAGGACCTCCCTCACTCCGGACACCATCGATCTCCCTCCAAAGGGGCTCCTGACAGCCCCAGGCCCCCCCCCCACTCCCCACCCCCCATGACTGAGCTCTGACCATGCTGGGATGGCTCGAGGGGTGGGACTTCCTGTCCACTGAGAGGCCGCACCCTGACCCTCGACCTGTTGGTGCCGCTCCCAGCTCGTTATCGCCCCCTCTCAAACATCTGCCCATTCGGGGCTGACCGTTCTATCCAATGAGGAGTGAGCAGTAACCGCACCCCCCCCTCCCGCCCCCCCCCCCCACACAACAACATCACCCCCTCCACGTCCCAGCACTGCCTCAGGAAAGTCCGGCCCTGTATCGCAGCGAGCAGCGTTGGTGTGTGACTGAGGGCGAGAGCGGTGACTGTCACTGTTCCTCAGAATGATCCTTCCCCTTCACAAGCTCCTGACCATCTCTGAGATCCTGGTGGAGATCGCTCCGGCAA